>JBBPBX010029439.1:0-35884 GCA_038048925.1 Garcialebias charrua
ATATATATAGTATTTGTCCAAGTACTTACTAGTAACAAAGTCAAGTCAGGTCCTCTGGACAGATTCTTCTTTGTTGAAACATTTCATCTTTCATCCATAAGACTTCTTCAGTCCGAGGAGCCATAACAAACTCAGTCTTATAAATAGCACCTTCATATAGTGCTTCAACCAATTTTTTTACCTGGATTATTGAGCATCAATCAGAATAAATGATAGTAGTTTTTCTTTCAGGACATTTTATCACTTATGTATTGTGTGGTAAAACTGTGTGCACATCCAAGTAATGCAACGTTTAATTAAATGCCAATAATGCAACCAGCTGATGTTTTGTTTACATCCTCAGGACCCCAGCCCCCACAGAACCTCTCTGTGTCCCACGTGACTTTTAACTCTGCAAGGATCAACTGGAGCCACCAGCCAGGAAACATCCCAGATGGCTTTGTGGTCAACGTGACCCGAGGGCTGAACACCAGGAGTCGCTTCCTGCCCAATGGGAAGTTGGGATCATACACAGTCCGTGAGCTGACTCCAGGGCAGCAGTATAACGTGGTGCTCACTTCTGTTCAGAACACGGAGCAGGCTCAGATCCACAGTGTGCCGCAGCATGTAGCGTTCACCACCTGTGAGTGTCAGCTGTGAGAGTGTTCAGTGACCACGCATTACAACATTTTCCTCTGAAGTCTGATGAGCTGTCCATAAAGTTGATCATAATTAAGTAACATCTGACATTTTATTGTGTTACTTTTGATCTCACCCAGTGCCGATGCAGGTGAGAGTAGGGAGGAAAGAGAGGCCCACAGTGACGGGACAGGGGACTCAGACTGCACGCAGACTTTCTCCTCAAGACCTGGGAGAACCAGCAGAAACGGGGAACTCAGAAGAGTCGTTCAGGTACATGTGACGTTTAAATGCAGCTTTAAAACACAAGTATCAGTTTCACAGCTGAAGTTAAGCTGTTAGTGTTTGTCTCTGTGTGCTGCAGGTACACTGAGCTGGTTGACAGCAGGGGAAAGATAACTGCTAAGTTCACGCATTTGCCTCGGAAAACTATTCGACATCGTGCAAGTAAGTTCAAGCCATGTGCATTAAACCTAGAAGAGAGAATCACATAAAGTTTTTGTTGTTGTTGGTGTAGTTACAGTCATGGGGGAGAAGTTCAGCCTCTGTCAATTCAAGGGTTTTATGACTCAAGACATAATAAAAAGAATCTGGTCTTTAACATGTTGTATAATTATTCAAATCTAACCTCAAGTCAACAAAGAACACACAACCATTTCCTCCACGTCATCATTTTATTAACAAATATAAAGCTAACATTTAAATACACTCTTCTGCTTCTACAGGATTTAAGAAGGAAAGTAGCAGCCAGGTGCTGCTGGTCAGTTTTATTGATTAACTGATAATAATCAGTATGATTCCCTCTATAAGAGCAGCTGTTCCTGAGCAAACAGGTGTACTAACAGTTTTGAAAAGAATGTGTTGTTCTGCTAAGGAAAACATATTCTAAAGTAAAAACTTTTGCAGGGCATATAAAAAAAAAAGACTGAACAAGTATAACTTTATTTGAAAGGGTTGCCTAAAGAAATCCTCTTCTGTATAAAAAAGTAAAGATGGAAGCATGATTTAGTTTTGTAAAGGTGTGTATCTGACTGAGCAACAACACTTGGAAAAAATGTCCTCTGGACATATAAGAGTAAAAACATTTACCCATAATGCACAGTGCCATGTTTGGTGAAAACCTGTCCATCTTGTGAGCATGATAACTTGAAAAGTAAGTGAGATACCAACTTCCATTTTTGTGTGTGGCTGCACAGAAAAGGCCCCTATCGAATACTGGGCTGCTATGTTCAAATCTAAGATGGCCGCCGCCAATTATACATGTAAACCAGCTGCCAGCTATTTGAGGAAACTGTGTTTTCTAGTTTTTATATAACTTAAAAGTATAGCCTCCTCAAATTATCGGGGTGGCCCTTGAGGTGGCTGAACATTAATCTATAGTGGTCAAGGCCACCATTGGCCACCCCTTGGCTCCACCATTGCACCTGGAGGAGGATGAAGTTGCACTTGGATCCGTCACTCTGCACTGTCTAGGACAAGCAAAAACAAAAAACCCACATGAACATCTTGCACCAAAAACATTAAAGTTGACTTCATTCCCTTCACGCAGAGACATCTGCAGAGACATCTGCTCACATATGATTGTACAGCCACACTTCCAGGCTGTCATATTGTTAAGTTTGCAGATGATACAGCGGTGGTGGGATGCATCACAAACAATGATGAGTCCAGCTACAGACAGGAGGTGGAACACCTGGAGAGCTGGTGCAAAGAGAATAATCTTCACATGAATGTGAAGAAGACAAAGGAGATGATTGTGGACTTCAGAAGGAACAAACACACCCACACCCCACTGAACATAGGTGGATCTGCAGTGGAAGTGGTCTCCAGCTACAAATACTTGGGTGTACACATGAATGATAACCTCAGCTGGAGCAACAACACCACCAGCCTGATCAAGAAAGGTCATCAGAGACTCTACTTCCTCAGACGGCTGAGACGTGCTGGTCTGAGCAGCCCAGTTCTCACCTCGTTCTACAGGTGTGCAGTGGAGAGCGTCCTGTGCTCCAGCATCAACGTGTGGCATGGAGGCTGCACAGTTGAAGAGAGGAAAGCTCTGCAGAGAGTGGTGAAGGCTGCACAGAAGTCTGTTGGAGTCAGTCTCCCCACCATCACAGACATTTACACCTCCAGATGCAGGAAAAGAGCCACCTGCATCATGAAAGATAAATCACATTGAGCTTCAAAGACTCATTTACAAGTGAGACCTGTTTGGACAGACAATAAAAAGTGGTGGAAAATGACACATGGGGTTTGGAGACAAAAAAATAATAATCCCAACACGCTCTTAATCTTTGGTTGAAGGTTAACAGTGTGGTAATGAAAAAAATAAAATCTTGCACGGGAGCGCCTAATGACGCCGACATTCCACAGGGGGGATGCAAGGATGGTGAGAATGTACAGAGACAACACACATGGGCACTGCAGAGTTGCGGAGTGCCGAGGACGACCAAAGACGAATCCAAAGAGTCCTGAAATGACAACAGAACGTTTATTCAGCAGGGCCACTCTGAAAAGTCCATGAAATCCTTGTAGGAGGGGAGGGAGGGTTAGAGTATCAGGTTTACAAAACTTCCAGGTGGATTGAGATAACATACCTGTCAAGTTTTGGATTTAAAAATAAGGGAAATTTTCTGCCGGGTCCTCCGAGCCATCCCACTAGCAGGGGTCTGCAACCTTTTCAATCAAAAGAGCCATTTTACGCCTTTGTTCGCTAACATAAAAGTGTTCAGAGCCGCAACAAGGTGCTACAACTGTGATTATCAACTGGTGGCCCATGGGCCACTTTAAGTTTGGTGGAGGTGCTTTTGTGGCCAGTATGGGGTGACATTATAAATGTAAAAAAATATTTAATAATTTATTTTACAATTTAAGACAAATGAAAATACCAAATTCTTGTAGGAGGGTGTAGTTTTATAATTAATAAAAACTATGAACTATGCAGACCTAAGTAACTTCTTTAACTGTGGAAAAATTAATTAACTATAGAAATAAAGCATAAAGTTAAAGTATGTTTTACTCCTTGTACATGTTCCAGCAAAATAAATTAAATGAAAACTGCAAAAACTAGTCCTTATTTTGTCGTTTGTATAACAACCAATAAAACTCACTTTTATGTTAGTTTTGAGCTGCTGCAGAGGGACCAAAGAGCCGCATGTGGCTCCAGAACCTCTTGCACATTGATGGCTGGACACGGGCACCAGTGACCCCCCGCAACCTGAAAAGGAAGAAACGGGTAAAAATAATGGAAGGGTGGATGGATAGATGGAGTGCCTTAAATCACTACCAACTCAAAAATACTCTAAAACAAATGTAGCATACCTTGATTATTGTCTATCATCTTGCTTACCAAAGTCTTAAACATTGTTAAAAATCTATTACCACTGAAAATGTGAATTTGGGATGACTTTTGAATCTGGTTGACTCTAATTGAAGATATCATCCAATGATTACCATACCATTTTATTTGTAGAGCACTTGAAACTTAAATTATTACTTTCTGGCAGTTTCAATAAAGTTAGTTCAGTGGGTTGTGAGGTCTAAATCTGCGGACTCACTTCTTATCAGCTTCAAGGATTCAAGCCCAGCATGTTTTTGCTGCAAGGCAACGATGCTAACCATTTGCACTACCGGTACTTCAGTCCTATTTGCCTTTTAAATTCATCTCAATCAGAGCAAGCATGTTAACTATCAAATGCCTCAGATGAGAAGGACTGCTAAATTGGACCACCAAGACCCTTGATATGAGACTAGAGCAAAGAAAGCCAACTTTTGACAAACAGGCCTTGACAGGACTTTATTAACTAATGCGAAAAGTTTTCAAAATCATCTTTAAACTCAAACTGCATAACTTCAATACAGCACATCCAAACCTGCCTTCACTTGTTATTCAAAGTTGTACTGTGTGTAGCTGATGATGCACTTCCAAAGGCATAAGAAAACCCTCTCTCGGAGCAAATTAAAGGTTAACATGTTTATATTCAAAGAGATCACTGTTCTGGGGCGACACTTTGGGCTTACAGAAACTCCAGGTAGCCATAAATATGTATTTAAAAAGACATCAAACAGGGAAAAATAGACTTTCCTACCAACCCCCTGCTAGACAGCCAGAAACAAAATCCCATCCTTGTACTTTTTTGAGCAACAACATAAAAAAACAAGCTTTTATTTTGTAGAAATTGCATGAAATAAAAAAGGTAATGAAGTAAAATACATTCATGAGTGGAATATTGAAAAGATCATCCAACTCACATTGTTCCCTAACATAAACTAACCTGTAAATCGTACCATTCAGATAGTCAACGGTTTTACAAATGTCAACTTGTATAATTTAAACTATGCTTTGAAACCCGCTGTGTTTGAATTATGGTCTTATGCATGTGCACATTTGAAGCAACGTTCTTGTTAGACTCAAGCCAAAGCTTAAAACTGACTGCGAGGCTCATTTTAGGTTTCAAAATTCATAATAAACCTAGCAAGCACATGCGGAATATTTAATATACGGTATAGGGAGCATCTTTTTAATAAGTCAAGTCAAAGTCAAAGTCAACTTTATTGTCAGAACTGCAATATGTACAGGACATACACAGGACCGAAATTGCGTTTCTCTCAATCCCTCGGTGCAACAGTGTAGTGGACATGACCATGTTCACTTTATTACATCTGTGTACTTTTGAACTGTTCCAGAGATGATCTTTACTGACCTCTCAGTAAAGCAAGACATTTATCACAAAATCATTCCATTAGTTGTAATCAGAATATAGTCACCAAAAGAGACTATTTCTACCTTTGATTTTATTCTAATGTAATCAAAAGAATAACTTTTGTCATTTTCATGATATATGTTATATGCTGTTATTCTTTAAATGTGAAACATCAATGTGTCATTTCTGCAAGTGAAAAGGTGTCAAAGTTCAGCTAAAATGTCAAACTGACTTACACTGAAATTGTTTTTGTCGAGTTTCAGCTAAAACTCTCATCTAGCGTCTGAAAGTCTCTCACTCAGATACTTTTCCTAAACAATTTCCTTCTCTGTGCTGAATTTCACCTTGAATAGTGATAACGAGTGGACCAATGAAAAAGAGACAAGTTTCTCTCCTCTCTAAGTTTTTTTAAGTTCTAACTGTGCGGAAACGCTTCAGTCTTTGAATGGACAGAGAGTTTGAATGGACAGAGACCTGAAAGCTCTCTGCCTTGCAGCTGGTCAAGCTTGGTCAAGAGCCAAAGACTAACTTGTTTATAATGTAATTTAGTTGATTTATTCTAAATAAATGATAGTGTCTCTTTGACATATCAAACTAAGTTAACGTCTTTGTCACTTAATGGCTCTGTTTATTTATCCATCATAAAGATCACAGAGATATTGGGTAAACTGAAAAAGAACAGAATCCGTGAATTTACTATTCAATCTGAATAAGTAGATTAATTAAGGATAAAGAGGTCAGTATTAATATTGACCTCCTCATAATTCTTACAACAGTAACCATCTAAACACTAAACACTAAAACATTTAATAAACATAAGCATAAAATAGTAAAAGTGTAACACTGTCCTGAGTTTTTTCATAATAGTATAAAAGTATGAAAATTTACACCAACACTGAAACACCAAACACCCCTAAAACACCAAACACCCAATGAACATAAGCATAAAATGAAATAATAAAAGTGTAATACTGTCCTGAGTTTTTGCATAGTAGTATAAAAAGTATAAAAAGTATATCTATAAAATAAACTGAAGGTTCTAGCATTGACATTTGCAAAGAGTGGCACAGCAGCATATGAGTTAATGTACACAGTATATGTATGAGGTAGTTGATGTTGGTATATAGGCAAAGTGGCATATGCAGTGAGGCACATAAGGCACATTTGGCATCCTTAGATAAGGCTAGTCAGAGAATGCTGTATATGTATCTGCAGTAGTGTAGATAAAAGTAGTGTAAATGTAAACAGTAGTAATAAATGTATAGCAGTAGTAATAAATGTAAACTGTATTAATAAATGTAAACAGTGAATGTAAACAGTAGTATGACTATAGGCAGTAATGTAATACAAACATTTCCAAGTTTAACAACTCCAAGTCTACTCATTATTTAAACTGCAAAGATGGTCATTAATTTCATAATCTACAAAAAATACTGTTCATTTAAAGAATTTAATGAAAACCGTGATGGTATAAATGCTCGGTCTGGATAACATTAGAGTACTGTATTACAGAGGAGGGAATATCTCTCCCACTTCTCTTTAAGTTTTTACTAAAATAACAAAACAGTGCATGTGACTGCACAATGTCAGGGACAAGTTGGACCAGGCACAGAGCCAAGGCTTGTGTAAGAACCATAACGCCATTTGATTGCACCACTGGTTCACCTCATGCTCGGTCTACCCACACGTGGAAGTATGAGTGTTGGTATTTGTTTGCTTGTTGCTCAGTTTGGAGTGTTTCTATTGCGAGTGAAGTTGGGTAAAATGAGAAGACTCTACCAGCTCAGTGGGCTATGATGAAAGCTTTAGGTCCGTGACACAAGTTTTGAACCAGGGCTGTATCATTTCTAATATTACATCTAAAAACTGTTATAGAGCTTCCAATATGGCTTGGATTCAACTAAAAGGAAACTGATACAAAGTAGAAGACATCTCCAGCAGTTGTTTGAAGTGCACTCATAAACAGCCGAGACAATAATAAGTGTTATGTGTTGTCATCATTGTATGTTCCCATACAATGGCAACATTAATTGTATTTTGCACCTGGGATGCACTCAGGTGGAGCGGTGGGCAGCTATAGGGAGCAGTAAGGGATTGGTTGTCTTGCTCAGAGACACCTCGACATGTGGACATGGCTAGGGAATGAACCTGGGACTTTGTGGTCCCAGGTCAGCTGCCCTACCTCTACCCCACCTCGGCCCCCTATTGACTGACAAAATAAGGCCTACCATTGATTGTTGGGTTAAAGCAGAATAAAAACCAAAAAGGAATGAATATCATCTGTTGCCTTTTACACCAAAGAGTTAGACTAAGATAATTTATTGTTGAGAAATGATAAGGAAATATAGCCTTTGTTTAAATCTTTAAATAAATAAAAAAACAAAATATCTTGACAGAATTATGGACATATGTGTGTCCCATAAATATTTTTTACTAACAGGCTAACTGTTGGAATTCGAGTCTCAGTTGGAAAAGGGTGGATTGCTCTCTCGGGGTTGGTGTGAGGTGGTGCTTCAAGTGGAGGAGTTCAAGTTTCTTGGGGTTTCGTTCAAGAGGACAGAATGGAGTGTGAGATCAACAGATAAACTGGTGCAGCTTCGACAGTACTGCAGACTATTTGCCGGTCCATTTTGGTGAGGAAAAAGCTGAGCAGTAAGCCCTCAATTTACCAATTGGTTATATGTTCCTATTCTTATTTATGGCCATGAACTCTGGGTAGTGACCAAAAGAACAAGATTGCAAATAAAGATGGTCATTTTTTTTTTCTCCAGGCAAGACTCAGAGCTGAGTGTCTGCTCCTCCATATAGAGAGGAGCCAGTTAAGGTAGATCGGGCATCTGATGCCCCCTGGGCACCTCCCTAGGGAGGCGCTCCATGTATGTTCAACTGGGAGGAGACTTGGTAATATCTGCCAGAGACGCTAAAGGTGTTTCACACCTGATAGTCTGGAAGACTTGGTTCGGTTGGGGACCAGAATTCATTGTATTTGTTTACATTTTCAACTGGTGTGGTTCACATTCACATTGCAATGAGTCAGTCGAGCCAACCTATAATAATAATAATAATTTGTCACATTTGTCATCTGTGTATGTTTCCCATACTTGACAGACGAAATTGGTCTTCTGCCTTTAACCCAACCACCACCAGGTGGTGCAACGAGCAGCGTAGTCGTGCTCGGGGAGCTGGAGAATTAGATGTGCACTCATAGACACCCCAAGGTGTGTAGTGGCCAGGGCCGGGGCGCGAACCCGCGTCCTTCGGGTCCCGAGTCAAAAGCCCTGCCACTACACCATCTTGGCTCCTGTTCGCTCCCTTGCCTGTGGTGGCACTGCACCAAGAACTACTGAAATAAATGACACAAAAACCTCTGAAGAAGACATTTCTTCTGGAAACAAAAACAAAAATGGAGTGGCGTCAAATTTGAGCAGTTTTAGAATTTCTCTTTTGTTTTTTTTTCAAGAATGGACTTGGTATGCGTGGAAGATGAGGCAGAAGACCATGGAGAATGTTGTTTTTCACACAAGGCAGCTGATGGCTCTGTATGAGGTAAGAGAAATGTGCAATTGTTTGCCTTGCACTGTGGTCCACTTCCTGCTTTTGGAGCGGTCTCCAGTCCGCTTGCATTCACAATGCATTCGAACCGCGCCAGAGTTGACTTCAACCAAACCAAGACCTATGTATTCAGGTGGACAAGAGTTAGCTTTTTTTAGTCCACATCAGGGTTTGATTGTGCATTCACACCTCTGCAAAAGAACCAGATTTTCTAGGCAAACGGACTAGAGTTTGATTAAAGCGGACTTAACAGGGCTCGTGTGAATGCACCCAATGTCTCTTGATTGACCAGGGCCTTGGAATTCTCCTAGAAGAGGTGACTGTGGAAAGAGATGCATTGGACTTCTTGCTGAAGGTGCTGCCCCCATGACCCAACCTGGGAACAAGCTGAAGATAATGGATGGATGAATGGACGGATTAGGTAATCCTAGTGTGTAAAACCAAAGGTCTGCTCTACATGTCGTACTCCAAATACGTCTTTGGAGTACGACATGACTGAGAGTCATTCCAAATTTTGGAATGACTCTCAGTTGCTACCAATCAGTTAAAATGCACATCCAATAACTGCTTTGTAAGGTGTTAGTATTTCATCTAGACCGACCCAGGGTTTTTGATCTGGTCAGAGACAGAGTGTAATGAAATTATGACCCAGTTCTGACTGGTTTAAACAGGGCCAGCAACTCAAAAAAGGGAGCCTAGGCCCTATATATTTGCCAGGTAATGTGTGTTCTGTTAAAAACAAAAAAGTTAATAAGATATTTAGCTACGCCGACAGATGAACACCCCCCACAAATACATACACAGAAATATGTGCAAAAACATTTATTAACATTACTTAAAGAGATACATAAAAGAACAGAGTTATGATACCCCACTACACGTTTTAGATTAAGTTTGGGTACAATCAGGAGATCCAAAGAGCTTGTATGGTAAAAGCAAGTCTGTTAGATAGGTAATGCTAAAACCATACAAAAAACATGAAAAACAATTAAAAATAAGTTAAATGTATTCTAAAATATACAAGTAGCCAAAGCAGACTTTTTCTTCATTAGCACTTTGAGATCTGTTTGATGTAAAGTGCGTTATAAATAAAAGTTATTATTATTATTATTACTTTAAAGTACAGGTAGGTGTAATGTGAGCGTTTTTCTGGTTATCGTCAACATGTATGCAGTTAAAGTTTCATAAAGCTTCACGCAGATGGTAACTTTGCCTCATTTTGTTTACAAATTCCTTCTGTAACTTGTATTTTACAAAGACCAATTTTGGTCTACATAACAATCTTATGGAAAAGTGAAGTGTACAGATGAATCAAAATGGCTCCCACATGAGCCACTATGAAATATTAAGGATTTGAGTTGTTAAAATGACCATTACACTTCTGTTTTTGCCCCCATCTGACTAGCTTCTAGTTCACCTCACTAGCGATAACCTCTGATAGTCTAAACTGACAGTGCTCAGAGTGTTTTCTACCCCTGGTAATTTTCTGCCCACTTTTAAGAAATCCCCGCAACCTTACTTCGAAAAATGCCAAACTATCTCCAAGCTATAATTAGCCATTTGTGGAATATGTGCTTAGAGATCGTCTAGAGTGAACACTGCAACTAAAACAGTTCAGTAACTGCCACGATAGACTTTAGTCACTTTTGTTGTTGTTGTTGAGCTACCGATAAAAATCAATGGAACACTTTAGGGAAAATTCAGTATTTTATCAATGTCGATCAGAACCGTCAACCTGCCAGTGAACCAGTCTATATTTTGCATCACAATCTTTTGGGTTTTACTTCATTTTACCAAACAGCTTTACCACAAATTTTCTATTAAATGTAATAGCATTGCCTCAATTTGGCATTTCTCTATATCTAAAGGAATTAGTTCTTTCATTTTCCTATTTGCTTCTCGGAAAGAGGTAACGATCGACTAAAATGGCTTTTGTGGACACATTGACTCCATTTAAAAAGCATTTCCGCTACATCTATAGAATACTTTTAAAGCACCTGCAGTTACATTGAACCAGTATTTTCCATTTCTATCATACCGTTATGATGGTATGTACATTCCATTGTGACCAGTTTGAATTGCTCAGTATGGGAGCGATATTTTAATTTGAAACATTTCCAAAATTGCCACGTTCAGCATGCTGGCCTGCTTTCACAGCCACTTTTATGGGTGAGCTCCACATGATTGCACGTATATGTGTTTGCACCATTGGACATTCAGTAAACTACTGCGGGAGGACTGTACCTAAAAACCCTTAAAGTGCTAGTTTTTATGGTCAATTACAGGACAAAGATTTAGTTCTGAACAGCAGTGTTTGTTGAAAAAAAAAATCACTTAACTCTAAAGCATTTAAAGAAAGTTTTACACGCAAGTTTCTTCAATTGCATTAGACAAATATTACTAATGCTGTTTTTTGCAAAACCCGAAAATGGTAATGTTTTTGAAATTCACATTTTAGGGCCAGTTAATGACTTTTAGAAAACAGGTTGAAGGTAAGAGTTGATAAGTATGCAGACATTGATCAGAAAATGCACCGAACTGACAACTCTGGTCAAAAATACACGTCCACTAGTTTAGAGTATGAATTTGTAAGATGTGATTAGTATATCTACGGTCAGATTTACTGAGCCGTACTGTACACTAAAATGTAAGAATGAGCAGGTGTTTACCTGTCAACCTTAGCATCTATTATATCACGAGTTCTCTTCTTTTTCATGATTGTTTAGAGGAAGAGAGAGAGTTGTGGAGCCAGTGTCATGCAAACAACTGATTACTGTTTTCTAATTTCTAAACAAAACTGAGAAGTTCAGTCTGACATATTAATTAAACTTTAGACAGAGTTATTTGACTAAGACAGAGTTTGATTCGCCATCATAGTGCAGAATAAACCAGCATTATAACACATGATCATAAAACATATTGTAGAGTGCAACACTGCTCAAATGAATAACACAAGGTTATGCTCTGATTATATTTGAATTAACACAAATAAAAGGAGTCTCTGGGTGACTTAATTTGTATTTTTGATTCAAATTAAAATGTAATAAAAAGTGTTACTGTGTCCCACATGAGAGATTCAGTGAAAAAATGTTGCATTTGGACAGTTCAGAGAGTGTGGTCCAGTACAGTCTCAGAAAGACAGGTGTATCACTATAAATTACATTTCACATTAGTATTGGTATACTTGATGCATTCAATTTCCAAGTAAACAACATACAAATTTAATGCATTTTAAAAACAAGAAAGTAAAACCTATACCGTATTTTCCGATCTATAAGTCACACCTTTTTGCCTAATTTGCATGCCCTGCGACTAATAGAGAGGTGAGACTTGTTTATGGAATTTCCCCCATTTTTAGACCAATTTTTGGCTCAGATATGACCGTTTTTAATTTTGGCAAAAAATGGTGCAGTACCACTTTTGTCCGCTAGGGTACACCGACCGTTCCCACCTCATGTGTCCGACGGCAGCCTCCTCTTGTCGGATGCACTCTGTCGCTGCCCGGCCTCCTGCTCTGGAGGTATGTTAGCTGTGTTTGTTAGCAAAAATGGTTACTATTTATCTAAATAACTCATGAACTACCAGACAGATTTTCTTTAAACTTACAGAAAGTAATTATTTGGTGGTCATTTACAAACTGTTAGCTGTTGGAGTTGTTTGAGCTAAAATTTGATTTATTTATAATTTATTTTCGCAGCGCGCGACCATTTGGAAGGCGTCAAAGCGAAACAATTTAAATCCAGCAGATTTGACCATTAGGTGAATTTATTAAGGAAAAGTTAAGCTAAGACGCATCTTTGATATAATTTTCAGCAGATAAATAATTGTTTTTACTGTGTTAATCTTGTTAAAAGTCCGTACGTGCATGCTTCTGTGGTCGCCATTTTCAGCAGGGCAAATGACGCGCTGACGCGTCGCGTAACGATGACGCATAATGGATGCGACTTAAACAAAGGTGCAACAGGTTTATGGATTTTTCCAATTTATTGCCAATAATTGGACAAAGCGACTTATAGAAAGGTGCAAGTTATCAGGCGGAAAATACGGTACATACAACCTAAAAACATACAAATATTGATTTAATATTTTATAAAAATGTGAACGTGCCGATCAAGAAACAAGCACAATTTTCAAAAGTTACACCTTTAATGCTCAATGTGGATTTGTAGCATACAAGAAACTGGCCTTTAAGGGGGAAAAAAAAAGGTCAAATGAGACAAAGACTGAGCCATTTATTTAAATAAATAGTATGACAGTGACAATATGTATATTAGGAATAGTCAAAGTGAGTATTTAAAATCCCTAAACACTGTACAAGCACCCAAGCATGGTCCAAGTAGCATTGCACTGTGGTACTGTTGCACTGGAATAAGAAAATAGGACTACCTCAAAGTACTACTTTACCAAAAATTAAAGCTAAAGCAAAGCAATGATCCCAACTGAATCAAAACTGTTTTTTTTGAATGGTAGAGTTAGCTAACATTTGGCTTGTGGAATCAACTTTCTAAAGCAATTGCATTTTATTTACCCTTTATTTATACATGTTATTGAGCCGTTCACATACATATGTAACTTATCATTTTCAACAGGAATATTTCCAGATAATATGAAAGTAGCTAAGGTCGTTCCTCTTTTTAAAAATGGTGATAAATGTGTATTCAACAATTATAGACCTATATCCTTGTTACCACAGTTTTCAAAAATTCTTGAAAAACTATTTGTGAACAGACTAGACCAATTTATAGATAAACAAAATATTCTAAGCAACAGTCAGTATGGGTTTAGATCAAAAAACTCTACATCAATGGCTCTCATGGAATTAATGGAACAAATAACTACTGCTGTCGATCAAAAACAATATTGTATCAGTATTTTTGTTGATTTAAAAAAAGCATTCGATACTATTGATCACACCATTCTCCTAGAAAAACTGAACAAATATGGTATTAGAGGACCAGCATTACAGTGGGTATCTAGCTACTTAAAAGATAGAAAACAATTTGTACAAATAAATGATGTAAGATCTGACCTCTGTAATATCACATGTGGAGTTCCCCAAGGCTCTGTACTTGGACCAAAGCTTTTTATTTTATATGTGAATGACTTGGTAAATGTGTCAGGACTCCTTAAATGTGTACTTTTTGCTGATGATACCACTTTTTTCTGTTTAGGTGAAGATATAGAACAAATGTTGGAATTGATAAAGACAGAATTTGTCAAGATACAAACTTGGTTTAAAATAAATAAATTATCATTAAATCTAGAAAAAACTAATTACATGATATTCGGTAATAAAAAGAAAACTGTTGATGTTCCACTCAAAATTGAGGATGTTGAGATTTGTAGAGTGAGTGAGGTGAAGTTTTTGGGTGTTATCATTGATGACAAACTGACATGGAAACAACACATAAATTCTGTAAGAATAAAAATAGCTAAATCGATTGCAGTACTGTACAAAGTCAGAGACCTATTGAATGATAAAGCTCTGTATTTGTTGTATAACACAATCATTGTTCCACACTTAATCTATTGTATTGATGTTTGGGGGAATGCGTGTAAAACAATCACAAAACCTATTTTTGTATTACAGAAAAGAGCCGTAAGAATTATCACTAGAAAGCATTACCGTCATCCATCAAGTACATTATTTTATCAACTAAAGTTATTGAAGTTCCATGATTTGGTAGACTATAATATTTTATCAGTTATGTATAGAGCTCAAAATAATGCATTACCTTTAAATATCCAAATGCACTTTGTTAAAAGACAAAGTTGTTATAATCTTAAGGGGACAGAGATGTTTGTAAAACCACAATTCAGAACCAGTTTGAAGGGACGTTCTACCTCAATTCAGGGAATTAGATTATGGAATGGCTTGGAGAATGTAGTTAAAAATGCCAAGTCAATGTTTACATTTAAAAAAATGATCAAAACAAATCTAAAAAAGCTAAGTCTGGTCCTCTGGACATTCAAAAAATAAAACAAAACAAAGCATTTGTTTCATGCTTTGTTTTGTTTTATTTTTTGAATGTCCAGAGGACCAGACTTAGCTTTTTTAGATTTTTCTACCTGGATTATTGAGCATGCATCAGAGGATCAAAACAAATGTGTTAAAAAAAAAAAGAAATAGCGTAATGTGTATTGTATTAGTTAGAAAATTAGAAAGAGTTAGTAATTTTGTACTGTTGGCTGAAGATTATTGTTGTTTAATCTGATTGTTGAAAAAAGTTGGTTGAAGATTATTATTGTTTACATGGTTGATTATTGTTGTTTAATCTGATTGTTGGAAGTAAGGGGCAGATATAATAAGATTTATTCTTCTTTCTGCTACCTTTCATTTTTTTACATTTTGTACACAATCATTTATGAGATTGTCTTGTATTGTTTCTTTTGTAAAAAATGAACAAATTTAATAAACATAAACATAAACATGTAGTCTCATAGAGCCACGAGAACTCATTTTCAAGTGAGACCTGTTTTGTGGCGCAAATGGTGGGGGTTAAGGGCCTTGCTCAGGGGCCCAGAGTGGGACAAATGAGGATGGAGGCAGGTGTGGGTAATAAAGCATTAGCATTAGACTATCTTTCCTGGTCCCATTTCAGAACTAGACCAATTCTGCCAAAATGGTTCAAAGACCAAAGGAACAAGAAGGGGCATGAAAAAAGGGACATTTAGCCCAATACGTGGGGTGTATATTTGTACATATTTAGGCCCTTGTGCATATTTTTGATCATATGTAGCAAAAGTTCATTATTAAAATTAAGCTTTACATTAAATCCTTGTTTTTAAAAGTCACACAAACATTTTTTAATCAATCCACTCTGGGGGGAAAAATGTTCAAATATTTAAAAGTGCACAGTTAATTTGGCTTCCGTGCCCATGAGTGTATGTAAATCTCTGATTGCAACTGCACCACGACAAAAGATTACAGGGACACACAGTTGACACTACGTTGTTTTCCATTTTACAAATTGGTTATTTTTGTAATCCAACATTCAGGAAAACATAAAAAGATTAACAAAACCATAACAGGAAACTAGTAATCCATTTTTGAAATAATTCAACTAAAATAGGACTCACAGAGACGATAGTTCCCGAGTTTTAATGGGGTCATACTTCACTGATTCCACCTATTTTGGGAACTAATTGCCATGCTGACAAACGGGGAGAAAAAACAAGCTGTGAAACAAATCTAAGAAGTACAGTAGGCAAAAGAGTGAGAAATGGCAATGATGCCATGTGAAGATACATTTCAGTGCAGGAATCCCTGAGATATTTCTTGTCCGGGTGATGACTCATACTTCACACATACACTCACACATCAAAATCCATACAAAAACAAGCACATAAACACAAATTTGAATGTCATCTGCAATCTGAATTGTGCATAAGCCATAACAACGCTCATAATGTGTGCAAAGACTCTAGAATTAGCATGGAACAGCTTCACGTTGAATCACTAATATAATCAGTACATGCACACATATTAGTTAGGTCATCCAACTGTATATTTTGTCTCCCCATATTTTGTCTCAAACTGTTCTCTGAAAATGTTAACAGTTTTTTTTTTTGCCATCATATATGTGAAATACAACCACCAAAAGTACCATTTTAGGGCTCAGGATATTTTGAGATATTTTAGTCCCGCTGGACTAAAACGAGGGGGTAATAACAGAACGCAACAAGTGCCAATAAACCACAAGTCAAATGACAATGTCGAATGAAGCATTTGAGGTGGTTCGTGCATCTGGTAAGGATGGTCTAAAGGAATACCCAGGACACACTCGAGAGATTGTCTCTCGGTTGGCATGGGAACGCCTTGGGGTCCTCCTAGAAGAGCTGGAAGAGGTGGCTGTGGAAAGAGATGTCTGGGCCTCCCATATCAAACTAATGCCTCCACAACCCAACTTCGGAAAAAAGCAGAAGACAATGGATGGATGAATGGATGCTTATTTTTCAAGTTATGCTCACAACAGGGACGGACATTCATGGCAGTATTTGTGGATTTTAACACGTCAACATAATTTTTGAAAGGAACTTTTCTTGCACTTAGATTTCTAGCCACGCACAAAAATGAAAGTTGGTACATCACTGATGTTTCAAGCTATCATGCTCAGAACATGCATAGATAAACAGACGGACTCGCAGAGGGTATTTCCAATTCCCCCATCTTTGCTCCATGACAGGGTACAAATACGAGAGAAGAGGACTGACTGTGTTGCAATCTCAGATGCAATACAACCACTTAAGCATTAACTTTTCCATATACAGTACTGTAATAGGAAGAATGACAGTCCCAGTTCCATCAAAGTAAGGCTATGTACGTATTTGATGTGCGGAAAACTCTTTACACAAACCTCAGTGGAAGTGGTTTGGGCAGCCAGCTTTCTCGATATCATTTTATCACATCCTGAAAGCTCTCTCACAAACAAACACACACCCTGTTCAACTTTGCCATGCTGTTTAGTTGTCACCCTGTGATACTAATTGGTACTGTGTTCAAACAGATGTTCCAGATATCTTTACAGGGAGTAAAAGGCAGACAAAAATGTTCTTATCTTTCTCTGTGCAACGATGCAGGCTTTATCAAAATTGCACCAGAGCTCAGGTAGAAGAAGGAAAAAAAAGCAACACTTGCTGTATGACAACTAAGATTAAGCGTATTCTAAGGACAGTATTGATGTTTCTGCTGCATTTTCTGTGTTGAGCTGGGAAGTGCTGGAAGGACTAGACGGGATCATAAATCTTTAGAAATTAAATTCAAAGAAAACTTCAAGAAGGTGAAAGATTGCATTTTGATTAGACAGCTGTGACTTCACTCAATTATACTAGGATAAAATATAAAAAAAGCGTGGACTTATGCGTGATTTGATGTGTGTATTTTGTATAATTACAATGCTGTCGTTCAAATAAACTCAATCACGTTGAAAGTGTAAATCTACAATGTGAACCCCTACAAAAAAGAACAAAACAATCTTGATTGGACTTCTAACACCTTTCTATTTGTGCATTTAGTATTTTTCCATTTCAAAGCATCCACAATGCTTTCTTTGCCAGCGGTGTAGAACATTTCCAGCCGGGCACCAAGCTAAGCCACTTTTTCTTACAGCTAAACTTAGGGAAACAAAAGCTCAGCAAGGCAGTTTGCTATAAAAAATAACAATAAATAACAGCCCAAAATTACGCAAGGGTATTGCTGCCATCCATGAAATAATATTTTTTGAGCTTATGTAGTAAAAACATGATATGTATGTAGTAATAACGTGAAATTATGTAGTAAAAACGTGATATTATCTAGTAAAAACGTGATACGTATGTAGTAAAAACGTGATACGTATGTAGTAATAACGTGATATTATGTAGTAAGAACGTGATATTATGTAGTAAAAGCGTGATACGTATGTAGTAATAATGTGATATCATGTAGAAAAACGTGATATTAGATAGTAAAAACGTGATACGTATGTAATAAAAATGTGATAGTATGTAGTAAAAACGTGATAGTATGTCGTAAAAACGTGATAGTATGTAGATAAAAATGTGATAGTATGTAGTAAAAACGTGATAGTATGTCGTAAAAACGTGATAGTATGTAGTAAAAAACGTGATATTAAGTAGTAAAAATGTGATATTATGTAGTAAAAACTTGATACGTATGTAGTAAAAATGTGATACGTATGTAGTAATAACGTGATATTATGTAGTAAAAACGTGATATTATGTAGTAAAAACATGATATTATGTAGTAAAAACGTGATATTATGTAGTAAAAATGTGATATTTTGTAGTAAAAAGGTGATACATATGTAGTAAAAATGTGATATTATGTAGTAAAAACATGATAATTATGTAGTAAAAACGTGATAATAGCATATCACGTTTTTACTACATAATATCACGTTTTTACTACATAATATCACGTTTTTACTACATACTATCACATTTTTACTACATACTATCAAGTTTTTACTACATACTATCACATTTTTATTACATACGTATCATGTTTTTACTATATAATATCACGTTTTTCTACATGATATCACATTATTTCTACATACGTATCACGTTTTTACTACATAATATCATGTTTTAACAACATACCATCATGTATTTACTACATACATATCATGTTTTTACTACATAATATCAAAGTTTTACTACATAATATCACGTTATTACTACATAGGTATCACGTTTTTACTACGCACGTATAACATTTTTACTACATAATATCACATTTTTACTACATACTTATCACGTTTTTACTACATAATATCACGTTTGTACTACATACGTATCACATTTTTACTACATAAGCTCAAAAAATATTATTTCGTGGATGACAGTAATACCCTTCCCTACAAATGGCTTTAGTGGGAAAAAAATGTGTTCTGTTATTTCACCTTAATATAAAACTTGAAGAGAAATAATACAAAAGTGGATTAATGTATCTTTCAGGTCGGCCTTTTTTTTGTCTGGGTCCACGTTGCCCCAAACTGTAATAACCACACCACAACTAGCTTGTTGAATTACACTGTCACCATTGTGCGGTTGTCATGGCAACTCTTTTCGGAAAACCACTGAGTGATTTTTCAGCAACAGGTTTGTTTTTGTAGGAAAAAAAACGATACATAGAGGACTTGACAGAAGTAATGACTCCTTTTTAGACACTTCTTACCATCTAGAGGTCAAGAAGAACCTAGCGCTGCCAAATTCATCATCTAATCCCATTTTATGTGGAACCAACATGCGGGTGTCACGACAACCTGGATTGTAATACTGTTCCACTTAGCAATAGACAGTCGTTGCGTCGTTATGAGGCCATTTCTAAGACAGACTGGCATTTTTTGAAAGCATCATTCAGCAAAGTAACTCCCTTTTCTGAGCAATCATGTTTCTTTTTTCAATCCTAAAACATTTTTAAGATAAAGTTTGAGAAAAACTAAAAAAAAAAAGATGGTTCTAAGCAACAGAAAGACTTTTACTCCAGATAAATAGCAGCCGAGAGGTGATGAGGTCTACATCTTGCACATGGTATTGATTTGACGCCTCCTTAAATGTAGCTGCGTTGATCACAGCTCTACACAACCTTTGCTTATGTTTACTCCCGTAGAGAACGGTCCAGTTCCTTGACTGGTTTATCCTGAGAAAATGCAGCCCATTTTTTTTATGATTATGAAGATGGACTTTTAGATGAAGAGCGCTGCAGCCACATCACTTGAGAATGCGATAAAACCCCTCACCTGTGACATTTATGCCCTCGGTCGCAAGCCTCGTAACAAGAAGAAACAGGGCACCCGCAACATTTTCAGCATCTTTAAAGCCAAGAATGAACAGAAGCTGAGTCCAACACTTTATGCTAATACAATGAAGAAACAGGGCACCCGCAACATTTTCAGCATCTTTAAAGCCAAGAATGAACAGAAGCTGAGTCCAACACTTTATGCTAATACAATGAGAGTGAAACATGTGTGGATGATGTATCCTATCAACCAGTGGGGGACCAGTTGCGCCAGCCAAGCTCTAAGCGCTGCTACCCGCAATGGGCAGCCATGCACAAGTGACATTGTTTCTATTGCTGTCAACATGAAGCCAAGGACATTAAGCTACAGGAGGACACCGGTGAAGACGATTGTTCTCCCTCAGTCAGTCAGAGAGATATGGGAACAGCGAGGCCTGAATGTGCTAACCAGAGTAGACCACAAGGGCACTCCGAGCGGGAAGGCGTCTGCGTGCCAAGAGCCACTCGCTTTGTCTCCTTAGCTCAAGTGAGGAGCGAGCCGTGAACACAACACAATCACACCTGTGCGGCTTCTCAAATCTGGGACGGCTTAAGGCCTTGACAGAAATCAGAATTGGAAAGGGAAGGATTTTCTTCAGATAAAAGGAAGGTATCTCTGGAGACAGCTGATAGGCAGCGTCTTGGAACAAACACGCTGAGCATTTATGCACATTTTCGTCAATTGGAAAGTGACTTGGTGTATTTTTGGGAGGCATTTTACAAAATTGCAGGCATCCAGGTTAGCTGTAGTTTTGCAATGTTAGGCAACTGAAAGAGGTAGTATGTTTATATTTTGAGGAGCTTATTGAGCTTTCTGATGGGGGAAAAAAGCATTCAGTTCTTAAAAGCAGTGTTGTTTGCAACATGTATTTATCTTGAAGTACTTTTCATGTCCTTGGAGCTGGTATTTACATCCCAGGAGATAAAACTGGGATTTGCTGCTGCATTCAAAAGAGGGCAGCCGGGTCAGAAAAATGCATAATTCATCTTTTCCAGAGATTTGCATCAAACAGGGTGGCACTGTTGGTAGAGCTGTTGCCTCTCAGCGCTAAGGTCACTGGTTGAAATCTAGGCCCGGGACCATTCTCTGTAGAGTGCACTGTTGGTAGAGCTGTTGCCTCTCAGCGCTAAGGTCACTGGTTGAAATCTAGGCCCGGGACCATTCTCTGTAGAGTTTGCATGTTCTCTCTTTGCATACGTTGGCTTTCTCCAGGGACTCCGGTAACTCTAAAATTGGCCCTAGGTATAAGTGAGAGAGTGAATGGTTGTTTGTCTCATTTGTCTCGATATGTCCCTGTGATGGACAGGAGACCTGTCCAGGGTGTCCCCCACCTCTTGCGCAGTGATAGCTGGACATGGGCACAAGTGACTCCCGCGACCCGAAAAGGAAGAAGCGGACAAAGATAATAAGTGGTTACATCAAACATTGTGGCCATAGATAAAATGGTAAACAGTTGTGATTTCATGCAAAATTAGGGCAAAGTGTGCATGCCTGTTGAACTTGATGGTAATGTTTATATCAATGCATCCTTAAAGTGTCTGTGACATCATCTTTGAACTTTGCATAAAGTGTCAGAAGATATAAATCTTGTATCATTCAACTATGTTTGTTTTTGCAAACAAAATGATAAATTAATGAAAATTCGTTTCAAAGTGAGTTTAAAATTTGCACCGTGTTTCTTCACGGGAAATCCGGGTATGCGACTTCTGTGACGTACGAAGGAGAACGTGAGCTGGAACGCCCCCCTGTAAAATACAATGGCGGACAATGTAAAATCTAACGAATTTATCAATTTAAGTGAAGATTAGAGCGATTTGTCTTCAGTTATGGAAGCCGAAGTTATTTCGAGTGATGAACAAGAAACTGTTGGTTATAATTTAGGTCTCCAGCAGTATTTATTTTAGCTTTTACGTTCAGGACGTGAGTGGGATTCCGGTTTGCAGCAGGAAGTTTTCGAGGATGAAGGACCCATCTAAGTCTTCTAAAAAGCACAGAAATGGTAATAAGTTAATTAATGTATCTAATAATTATTCAACATTAATTATAGTTTAAAAAAATGAGTCCCTTTTAAATTATCTGTTTTATTTTATATGTTTATTATAACATAAGTTCTGAAAAACATCATTCATATTTCCAATGACGTACATCTCCCTCATCAGATATTTTGTCACTGAGGTAGATGCTGTTGTTTACATTTAGATACTAAAGTTATTTAACAAATAATCCTTCTTGCTCTGACTCTGTCATGAATACTGGTTAGTTTTACTTCACTGAATGTTAACTATATAATAAAATAAATCATGGAACTTCAATAACTTCAGTTGATAAAATAATGTGCTTGATGGATGACAGTAATGCTTTCTGGTGATAATTCTTACAGCTCTTTTCTGTAATACAAAAATAGGCTTTGTGATTGTTTTACACGCTTCCCCCAAACATCAATACAATAGATTAAGTGTGGAACAATGATTATGTTATACAACAAATACAGAACTTTATCATTCAATAAGTCCCTGACTTTGTACAGTACCACAATAGATTTAGCTATTTTTATTCTTATAGAATTTGTGATGTTTCCATGTCAGTTTGTCATCAATGATAACACAATGATATAAGCTTCTAAGCACTGTCACATAAATGTGGACTTTAAACTGTTAAGTTTTTGGCGGTATAGTTGATCATAAACCTTATTTTCTGTTGAACAGCAGTTTTATCCTGAGGCTAAGTTATTTTACGACTAAATCTTTGCCACTACCGTGACTGGGTAACAAAGGTTCAAATGATTTTTTTCCCTTTCTAACATAATTGGTCATGCATATAATATACTTCTATTTTTACGCTTTGGCTTAACTACAACATATTTGAGTCTCACCATCGTCGTCCCTGCTGCAACAATTCCTGAATCTCTTTGTTTCTTTTGGCAGTGACACACCTCAAATCTGCAGATTTCTGCAAATCAATTCATAATTAAAAATCCTCCCCTGGCTACTCCCAAATAAATGACATTCTTGTATCGTTATCAGTGGCATTTTTATATCTGCAAGGCTAACCTTTGGCGACTAAACCCAGAGGGGAATGGGGTACACATGACTGGAAAAGAAGGTTCACTGCAAAACGAATGTCACTACATCTACTATTTTGTCACACAAGAACTCCTATTATATGGGGATTTATGGCTAGGCGATGAATACGGGAATCAAATGTCGAACGGTATCCAAGAATAACCCTACAGTTGCAAATTAACCATCCAGTGATTATTACACAGATTGCCTGAGACTTTTGGAGGGGCTTTAAATGGTATGTGGAGCATGTAACGTTAATGCAGTGAGAATCCTGCTCAGTGATTAGGTGTCTAAAGTTTAAAATGATTCAAAAAAAGATAAGACATAAAGTATAGATATTGGCCTCGGGTAATGGATTTTTTAATGAACTAAATTCATAAATGTATCAATGCTTCAGAGGAAATTCAGGGGGGAAGTGACTGTTTTCACGTGAGCCTGACAGAATTAGCTGGAGCAAAAAGGACAATGCAGAACTGGTTGTAGGCCATGTACAATTAAATTGTTCTCATAGGTGTAAAGTTTAATGGATAGCCAATATCTTGGGAATAACGGTATATCATGAAGTAATTAAGTCATTGGATTATCTCGCTAGTCGTCTTAACGTTGAAATTATATTAAATCCAGATACATTACGTAAACTTTAGGGTTGATGCAGGTTAGAAACAGATTGATTTCACAAAGTACGGTAATTCATTTTTTTACTCATTCGTCTTTTTATACTACAGACAGAATGACCAAGAAGCCATGTTTGTCTCGTTGATTGTTTATGTTTATTAAATTTGTTCATTTTTTTTTACAAAAGAAACAATACAAGACAATCCCATAAATGATAATGTACAAAATATAAAAAAATGAAAGGTAGCAGAAAGAAGAATAAATCTTATTATATCTGCCCCTTTTTTCCAACAATCAGATTAAACAATAATAATCTTCAACCAACAGTACAAAATGACTAACTCTTTCTAATTTTCTAACTAATACAATACACATTACGCTATTTCATATATATTTTTTAACACATTTGTTTTGATCATTTTCTTAAATGTAAACATTGACTTGGCATTTTTAACTACATTCTCCAAGCCATTCCATAATCTAATTCCCTGGATTGAGGTAGAACGTCCCTTCAAACTAGTTCTGAATTGTGGTTTTACAAACATCTCTGTCCCCTTAAGATTATAACAACTTTGTCTTTTAACAAAATGCATTTGGATATTTAAAGGTAATGCGTTATTCTGAGCCCTATACATAACTGATAAAATATTATAGTCTACCAAATCATGGAACTTCAATAACTTCAGTTGATAAAATAATGTACTTGATGGATGACAGTAATGTTTTCTAGTGATAATTCTTACAGCTCTTTTCTGTAATACAAAAATAGGCTTTGTGATTGTTTTACACACTTTCCCCCAAACATCAATACAATAGATTAAGTGTGGAACAATGATTGTGTTATACAACAAATACAGAGCTTTATCATTCAATAAGTCTCTACATGCAAACACACACACATTACAAATGCTTCTGGCGCCAGTGGCCAACAAATTCCCGACCTGGATTATTGTCCCAGTCCATGCCTGCATTCAGTGACGTCATTCTATTGGCCAATCAATGGATGCTGCTTACTTAAGTAAAGACTGTCACCTTGGAGCAGTTTGTGTAGAACAACAGACAAGATTGTCCCTATCTAAACTGGGCTGAGTGGGGGTGGGTACCGGAAGTGGGCAGATCCTTAGCTAGTGTAGTGCTGCAGAACCAATGAGTGTAGAGACAGTGGCAAAGCACAAGTCTGGTGCTATTGTTCTCAAACAGAAAAAAAAAAAGAAATGTTTTAGGTAAATACAAATAATTATACGATTTTAGCTGGTGGATGTGGGAAGGTGGGCAAACAATAGGATGGAGCAAGAGATCCACTAACTAATTAGGTACTTTGTTTGCAGTAATGAGGACATTGCTCTAATCTCTTGTGGTAAACAAAGAGCTAAACAGAAAAGCAAAGTTTTTGTTTTACTACTCCATCTACATTCCAGGCCTCAATTATGACTACGAACTTTGGCTAATGACCACAAGAACATAATCCAATATTAACAGGGCTGAAATTTTTGGCATAGCTTAGTATTAGAGACAGATGAAATGCTATGTTATCCAAGAAGAGCTTGGAGTAGAGCCACTGCTCCTCCCCATTGAAAAGTGGCAGCTGAGGTGGTTGGGACTTTTTGATTTGGATCATTGCTGTATGCCTCTTCTGGTTGCTTATGGGCATACACAACCAGGAATGTGGCAGACCCTGAAATAGCTGGAAGGATTATATATCCGTTATGGCCTTGGAATGCTTTGGGATCCCCCAAGAAATGCTGGAAGGGGTTTCTGGGAACAAAGGTATATAAAGGTTTTCCTCATTGGAGCTATTACTTATGTGACCTGATCCTGAATAAGCAAAAGAAAGTGGGTGGATGGATGGATGGATGGATGGATGGATGGATGGATGGATGGATGGATGGCAGTTACAAAAACTTGTAAAGCAAATTGATATTTCATATATTAAGAAATCCAGTGCAACTGCTGATGTGAACCCCATCAATAAAGCAAAATGTATAAATACTGAACAGTATGATGCAGGATATGTTTATAATAATAATAATAATAATAATTTATTTTCCTGTCATCTGCGTATGTTTCCCATACACAGACGAAATTCGTCTCTGCATTTAACCCAACCACCTACCAGGTGGTGCAGTGAGCAGCCCGAAAGCGCCCGGGGAGCTGGAGAAATAGGTGTGCACTCATAGACACCCCAAGGTGTGTAGTGGCCGGGGCGCGAACCCGCATCCTTCGGGTCCCAAGTCAAAAGCCCTGCCACTATATGTTTGTCATAATATTTACAATAAACACGTTTACTTTAAACTCACTTCTCAGAAATAAGCATTGTACTGTATATCGCTTTATTTTCAGGCTATGAATTTAAAATACATTTACATTAAAGAGCAAGTTCTATTTTTAAACTAATTTTAAGTAGACCCAAAGTGTTTAATTTTAGTGATGGGATTTAGCACCAATATAGCCTCACATCATGACGTTTTTATTTTATTTTATACGGTGTGACATGAAATTAGAACTTTTGCAATACAAAAAAGTAGCTTAAAGAAATAAATAAGCACCTAAAGAAATCTAGGGTAGGTGAGACTACAAAGTAAATGTAACACAGCCATATAAAACACATGTGACTCACCGTGAATGCACCGAATATCACAAGCTTAACATTGTGTGAGTTAATAGCCTGGGGGGATTTCTTCTTTGTTGCCGATCCAAACCAATCCTCCCTCGTCTTTTCCATCTGGCTGTTGTAAACCTTTCCCTTTTCACAAACAATATTCACAGTCTCACTCTCACTTTGATATTTGTGCGGCCAATTCAAAGGATGTCTACAATAACCGCATAGCCTACTCCGGTAACTTTATCTTGAGTGCCAAGTTTTGAAGGGTGAGTGAGAGCCCTGGTGGGTTTTGCAGCTAGATGGGCCAATTTCTCCTGATCTGTTGGACTGAACCTTGCCAAAGCTAACCCCCTTGAGGCTCTCCCTACATCCTTCATGTCCCTGTCTTTTCCTTTGAAAGTATGCGTGCATGTATGTGCAAAAAAAAAAATGTTCAGGTTTGTTTTGTTCAGTAAAGATTTTATGTGACTAAGAATGTGCTACAGGTATTGCAATGCTAGTTCCTATTTTTGCTCTCCTTTCCCTACATTTCCATGTCCTTGTGGGTGATTAGAATGCACCCTGGCTGTCTAGCTCCTTCCTCATTAATAACACTCTGAAAGAGTGGCCCAGACACTGAATGCACAGTTAGCCTGACCCAGTGCTCGACAAAGCATCCATAACACCAAGTACAGAGTAGCAAACAGTGTTGTTGTCAAGCCAAGTCAACGATTTCTCTGAGCTGTAATGTTTTCTGGATATAAAATCAGGCTTCTTTGCTGGAAACAGCAAGCTTTGATAATGCCACCCAGGAAACTAGAAAAATTACATTTTCAACTTGTCTCTGTCTGTATATGTCCCTTTTGTCTCTTTTTCTTTTCTTACTGGCAAACCCTTTGGTGGAGTCTGAGCTCTAGTGTGGACAAAGTGAGATGGATTACTGTGGGGATTTTGGCAATAGAAACTGCAGCTAATTCTCTGATTAGAAACCTGGGTTCAGAAGACAGAGGATCACTGAGTTGTGCTTCAGAGTTTGAGCTCAGGTCTCAATAGGCCGCAGCAAGCTGTGTGGGTTTATCTGTGTGTAAGAGAAAATGCACCAATGTTGCGTCATCTACATGTTCTATCTGCAAGTATAACTTATACTAAGTTGTGCTGCACAAAACAGAAAGTTTGATGAATGTTGCTACAAAGATTTAAAAATAAAGATTTACAAATAAAGATTTACAAATAAAGTCCAGTTGTTTTTGTCAAACATTTTTGAATTTACAACAATTTAAGTTGTTACAAACCCACTTTTTTTTTTTTTTTCTCACACTAGCATCTCAGTCACTGTCACTGAATAGGACACAACTTTCAGCCCTGGTCTGTTGCATTTCTAATAAAGTCTGAGATATAAGTTTGCTGATGTGTGTCCCTACCAGTGCTGTAGAAGTGCTGCAGCAGCTGCTGGTCAGACAGCAGCTCAAATGCAAGAATACCAGGAAGTAAACTACAAACAATATAATGTATTCTTAGCTTGTATCAGTGGTTCACTAGTTGTACTGTGTAAATACCTATTGTAGTTTACAAACTGAAAACAGTCTCAGTCAAAGCAACTTATGAACTTGTGGGTTCATGGTTGTTTGTTACAGTTTGGTCGTTTTGTCTCCTAGTTCGCTCAGTTTACACCTATTTGTATGTAATAGGGGATCTGATTGTGGTAATTTGCAATCCAAGCTTTTTTGTGCCAATTTATTTTTTTTTTTTTAACTGTTCACAATTAGAGCACATTTTACAACTGTGGTTTGGTATATCTGCTTTGTCTCTACTTATAGTGATTTCACATCATTTTGCATTTCTCATTTATTCATTTATGACCTTTTTGTTCCTGTTGTCTTTCCTTTTAAATTTACATAAATATTTGCATAAGACCACTTGCACAAACTATAGAAGTGGTAGGCCACTGAGTTTTTCATATATCCATCCATCCATTCATCCATCCATCACCTTCTGCTTGTTCTGATGTTGGGTCATCGGGGCAGCAGCTTGAGCAGGGAGGCCCAGACATTTATTTCAACAGCCACCTTTTCCAGCTTATTGGGAAGACTCCAAGCCATTCTCAGGTCAATCGAGAGACATAAACTCTCCAGTGTGTCCTGGGTCTTCCCCGGGTTCTCCTTCCAGTTGAACATGCACAAAACACCTCTCTAGGGAGGCGCCATGGGTGCATCCTTACCAGATGCCTGAATTTCCTCAATTGCTCATCTCAATGTAGAGGAACAGTGGTTCTACTCAGAGTCTCTCCCGGATAACTAAACTTCTCACCCTATCTCTAAGGGAGAGTCCAGCTACCCTGCGGAGGAAACTAAATTTCCACCGCCTGTATTCGGGATCTCATTCTTTCAGTCACTGCCCCGAGTTTGTGACCATAGGTGAGGGTAGAAACACAGAAGTCAGGGGATTTTTGGTCAAGGTTTATGGACCTTTCTTTAACTACAGTATCTGGCTGAGAATGTTAACTGCCCATGAATCATGTGTGAGTTATCAGAGATACTTTTTTTCTCTCTTAGACAGGGCTGAATGAGGAGTTGATTTGATTCTGCATGTACAGTGGTGGCCGAGATCATCAGTGACTGTCTGTGCTGTGAGAGCTGATAAGCATATAAAAACAATTCTCGCATGCTGCCCGAGGTTCTCATAACTGGACTCCATGTACTGTGTGTAGAACTTTTATACATCTGTGTAACCTGTTGTCAAAGTCTTCCTTTGCAAGTAAAACGGGTTAAAAACCTTCTTGTGTCCTAGAGTTTGCCTTCTTTGAGTAAGTAAGATGAATAGAGAATATGTTTATCCAACAGTAGACTGACTGGTAAATAGAGAGCTTTCCTTTACAGCTCAGCTCCCTTGTCACCACAACAGACCAGCACAGAGTTCGCAACAGTGTAGATGCTACACCAATGTTGCTGTTTCATCTGTCAATCTGATACATTATTCCATCACTCATGAACAAAACCCCAAGAGACTTGAAGTCCTCCACTCCAGGCAGAATCTCACTCTTGACCCGAAGAGAGCAATCCACCCTTTTCTGAGAGAGGAGCATAGCCTCAGATTTGTAGGTGCTGATTCTCATCCCAGCCACTTCACACTCTGCTGTGAATTGCTCTATTTAAAACTGAAGATCATGGCACAATGATGCCAACTTGACCACATCAAACTCAAATAGCAGCAATGGAAACCTGAGGCCGTTTAACTAGACACTCTTCCCCCCCCCTGGCTGCACTGAGAAATTCTATCCATAAGGTTATGAACAGAATAGGTGACATTGGGCAGTACCGGGTGAGTCCAATTCCCACCCTGAAGAGGTACAACTTACTGCCAGCAATGAAAACCAAACTCTTATAACACTTTTATAGGGTACGAACAGCCCATAACAACGGGCCCCCATCCCATACTCATGGAGCACCCCCCACAGTGTACCTCAAGGAACACGATTGACTACCATCTCCAAGTCTACAAAACACATGTAGACTGGATGGGCAAACTCCCATGACCCCCCGGGGACCTTAGTGAGGGTAAAGAGCTGGTCCACTGTTCCACGGCCAGAATGGAACCCACATTGTTCCTCCTGGATCTGAGGTTCAACCAACAATCTGACTTGCTTCTCCAGTACCCATGAAAATACCTTACCAGGGAGGTGAAGGAGACTGATGCCCCTATAATAGGAACACACCCTCCAATCCCCCACTTTTCAAAGAGGGAAACCACCATCCCAGTCTGTCAATCCATTGGCACTGCCCTCATGTCCATGTAATGTTACAAAAGCATATCAACCAAGACAGCCCCAAAACTTACAGAGCCTTAAGGAAATCAGGGCAGATCTTATCCACCCCTAGAGCCCTTCCTCCATGGAGCCTTTTAAATACCTCGGCAACCTCAACCACGGTTATAGACAGACCAACCCCGAAGTCCCCCGACTCAGATTCCTCCATGGAAGATGTGCCAGTAGGATTGAGAAGGTTTGACATGTCTTCCACCTCCTGATAACGTCACTTGTTAAGGTCAACAGCACCCCACCTCCACTGAAAATAGTGTTAGTCAAAAGCTGCTTTTCCCTCCTCAGCCGCCTGATGGTTTGCCAAAATGTCCTCTGAGCCAACCGAGAGTTCTATCCAAGGCCTCACCAAAAGAGAAAAGAACAAGCTGTTACAATCTTAAGGTTAAAGATGTGTTTGTTAAACCACAGTTCAGAACAAGTTTGAAGGGAAGAACTACAGTGATACAAGGCGTAACATTGTGGAATAATTTAATGCCAGTATTTAAAGAAGCTAAATCAATTTCTGTATTTAAAAAAATTGTCAAAGTTGAATTGTTAAACAAATATGATTGAATGTAACTGAGTAAGCCATATATTGTTGGTTAAACGAGTTAGTTACTTATTTTGTTATTAAAGAGCAATTAGTTTGTATTAGATAGATAGGAGCAGATTTAATAAGATATTTTCTTCATCTGCTACCTTTTCATTTTACACCTTATATATTTTTTATTCTTTTCATTTGCTTGCCATTTGTTGTATCACATTTTGTAAAATGAATAAACTTAAACTAAAAAAAATAAAAAAATAAAAAATTCCTCCCACATCCGACCTTTTGCCTTAGCAAAAACCAAGACTGTGGATGACTGGGCCCTCCGTTACTCCTCAGCTGCCTTCAGAGCCCCACAGCCAATAATGTTCAATAGGACTCCTTCAGCTTGACAGCTTTCCTAACCTGGGGTGTCCACCACCAAGTGGTCAAAGCTCAAGGCAGCCACCTTAACAATTGGAGTGTAAAACATGGTCCACTTGGAATCACGTCCCCCGTCTCAGCTGGGATGTTTTTAAAGCTTTCCTGGAGGAGTGAGTTGAAGATCTTTCTGATGGGTTCTTCTGCTAGACATTCCCAGCAAACCCTCACTACATGTTTGGGTCTATAAGGTCTGCCCAATATCTTTTCCCGCCAACTGATCCAACTCACAACCAGGTGTTGATCAGCTGACAGCTCAGCTCCTCTCTTCACCCAAGTGTTCAAAACAAATGGTTGCTAAATCAAATTGCATAACTACAAAGTAAATCAATAATCTACAAGTGGACAGAAGTAAACAGGTTGTGAAAAATTAAAAATCAATAAATGAAATAGGAGTACAATTCATACAAACTGGTGAATGTGTTTTCATAAATGGCACTCCCACAAAGTAACAATATTTATTTTTGTGTATATTTGTGTATTGTGTTCAAATGAGGGCAGCACCGTCAGAGTCAGAGTCAGAGAGTCTTTATTGTCATTTGCACCGCATGTAGTACATGCAATGAAATGAGATTATGTACACAGGGTCCCAGTTACATCCAACAACAAAATGTAAGAGAAAAACAGTAATAACATCTAGGATATGAACTAAGAAAAACATCCAACTAGAAATACACTAAGCCCTAGAGTAATAGAAAAACATAATTACAAACAGCAGCACGAACATGAGTCTTTATGAGCAGATGGTCACAGATAAACACAGCAACAAGAAAACAGATCAGCATCAGCATGATGTGATATTTCACAGTGATTATTCTTATTATTTATTTATTCATGAGTCTAACAGCCTCAGGGTAGAAGCTGTTCCTCAGTCTAGTGGTTCTACATTTGATGCTCCTCAACCTCCGTCCTGAGGGGAGTGGGGCAAAGAGTGAGTGTGCTGGGTGAGTGAGGTCTTTCATGATGCAGGTGGCTCTTTTCCTGCATCTGGAGGTGTAAATGTCTGTGATGGTGGGGAGACTGACTCCAACATCTTCTGTGCAGCCTTCACCACTCTCTGCAGAGCTTTCTCTTGCAACTGTGCAGCCTCCATGCCACACGTTGATGCTGGAGCACAGGATGCTCTCCACTGCACACCTGTAGAAGGAGGTGAGGACTGGGCTACTCAGACCAGCTCGTCTCAGCCGTCTGAGGAAGTAGAGTCTCTGATGACCTTTCTTGATCAGGCTGGTGGTGTTGTTGCTCCAGCTGAGGTTATCATTCGTTCATTCAGTTCGGTGACGCAACTGGTAGAGCTGCTGCCTCTCAGTGAGCAGGTCCCCGGTTCAAATCCTGGTCTTGGGGCCTTTCTGGGTGGAATTTGAATGTTCTCTCTGTGCATGCCTGGGTTTTCTCTGGGTACTCCGGTTTCCTCCCACAGACCAAAAACATGCATGTTGGGCTGATTGGTAACTCTAAACAGTCCCTAGGTGTTTATGTTTATGTTTATGTTTATTAAATTTGTTCATTTTTTTTACAAAAGAAACAATACAAGACAATGTCATAAATGATAATGTACAAAATATAAAAAAATGAAAGGTAGCAGAAAGAAGAATAAATCTTATTATATCTGCCCCTTACTTCCAACAATCAGATTAAACAACAATAATCAACCATGTAAACAATAATAATCTTCAACCAACTTTTTCCAACAATCAGATTAAACAATAATAATCTTCAACCAACAGTACAAAATGACTAACTCTTTCTAATTTTCTAACTAATACAATACACATTACGCTATTTCATATATTTTTTTAACACATTCGTTTTGATCATTTTCTTAAATGTAAACATTGACTTGGCATTTTTAACTACATTCTCCAAGCCATTCCATAATCTAATTCCCTGGATTGAGGTAGAACGTCCCTTCAAACTAGTTCTGAATTGTGGTTTTACAAACATCTCTGTCCCCTTAAGATTATAACAACTTTGTCTTTTAACAAAATGCATTTGGATATTTAAAGGTAATGCATTATTTTGAGCCCTATACATAACTGATAAAATATTATAGTCTACCAAATCATGGAACTTCAATAACTTCAGTTGATAAAATAATGTACTTGATGGATGACGGTAATGTTTTCTAGTGATAATTCTTACAGCTCTTTTCTGTAATACAAAAATAGGCTTTGTGATTGTTTTACACGCATTCCCCCAAACATCAATACAATAGATTAAGTGTGGAACAATGATTGTGTTATACAACAAATACAGAGCTTTATCATTCAATAGGTCTCTGACTTTGTACAGTACTGCAATCGATTTAGCTATTTTTATTCTTACAGAATTTATGTGTTGTTTCCATGTCAGTTTGTCATCAATGATAACACCCAAAAACTTCACCTCACTCACTCTACAAATCTCAACATCCTCAATTTTGAGTGGAACATCAACAGTTTTCTTTTTATTACCAAATATCATGTACTGTAATTAGTTTTTTCTAGATTTAATGATAATTTATTTATTTTAAACCAAGTTTGTATCTTGACAGGTGAGAGTGAGATAGTGAATGGTTGTTTGTCTCGTTTGTCTCTATGTGGCTCTGTGATGGACTTGAGACCTGTCCAGGTTGTCCACCGCCCCTTGCACAGTGATTGCTGGACATGGGCACCGGCGACCCCCGTGACCCAAAATGGAAGAAGCGGGTCAAATATAATGGATGGATGGATTGATTGATGGATGGTGTTAAAATGAGCAATGTTAATTACCACTAGCCTTTGTCTTTGCTAAGCAAATATAATGTTTTGAACAAGAGTTTGGATTTTCAAGGACACAAAGAATTCAAGGACACAGAAGTAAACAGGTAAGTGCTTTCATTTACAGGTGCAAGAATATGGCAGTGGAACAACAATTTGTGGAGTACAGAATATGGTGAGTGATTGTCAGTAAACTTAGAATGCTTTCAAACAGAAGGGTAGACTCTTAATATGGATGTGTGTATCTTAGCCGCTGAGGGAGAGGTGGGAAGAATTCCAGCAATGAGTACCAGTTGTTTTCAAACAGTGAGTGGTATGATGGAGAGTGACGGGTGGGACAAAAAAAAAAAAAATAATAATAATAATCCAGGAACACAGGCAGGATCTCAAAAGGTACGTGGAACTGAAAAATATCACAAAGGTTTGTTTTGGTTAGAATAATCTAAAAAATCACAAGAAGTTTGAAAAGGCTGTGGTAATTCACGCAAGAGAACCAAACACTTGAGCGATGACTTCTGAAGAGTAGTTTGCTTAAATGGCAGCTCATCTGCTGCTGTTTAGAATTATCTCTGCCTGGAAAGATGGTTAGTGACACACAAACAGAAGGAAAAGACTGGAATCCTCACACCAGCTTGTTACACCCTTGTTACAAAACTTAACCCTCAGCACTGGCTCTCCTCAGGGATGTATGCTGAGCCCCCTTCTGTTCACTCTGCTCACATATGATTGTACAGCCACACTTCCAGGCTGTCATATTGTTAAGTTTGCAGATGATACAGCGGTGGTGGGATGCATCACAAACAATGATGAGTCCAGCTACAGACAGGAGGTGGAACACCTGGAGAGCTGGTGCAAAGAGAATAATCTTCACATGAATGTGAAGAAGACAAAGGAGATGATTGTGGACTTCAGAAGGAACAAACACACCCATGCCCCACTGAAATAGGCGGGTCTGCAGTGGAAGTGGTCTCCAGCTACAAATACTTGGGTGTACACATGAATGATGGCATCATATTTTTATTGTAATTTTATGTTGTGTTATGTGCTGTATAGGTGATGTTTGTATTTTTATCCGCTCTTTTGTTTTATGGGACGTTTCTTATTCTTACCTGCCTTAGGACAACGGATGCAAATTAGCTATTGTGCTAACTCCGGCATATTTACATTGATGCTAACTGCTTTTATGTTGATTAATATGCATTGTCCTAACTTAAATAAATAAATAAATGAAATGAAATGAAATGAAATGAAATGATAACCTCAGCTGGAGCAACAACACCACCAGCCTGATCAAGAAAGGTCATCAGAGACTCTACTTCCTCAGACGGCTGAGACGTGCTGGTCTGAGCAGCCCAGTTCTCACCTCGTTCTACAGGTGTGCAGTGGAGAGCATCCTGTGCTCCAGCATCAACGTGTGGCATGGAGGCTGCACAGTTGAAGAGAGGAAAGCTCTACAGAGAGTGGTGAAGGCTGCACAGAAGTCTGTTGGAGTCAGTCTCCCCACAATCACAGACATTTACACCTCCAGATGCAGGAAAAGAGCCACCTGCATCATGAAAGACCTCACTCATCCAGCACACTCACTCTTTGCCCCACTCCCCTCAGGACGGAGGTTGAGGAGCATCAAGTGTAGAACCACTAGACTGAGGAACAGCTTCTACCCTGAGGCTGTTAGACTCATGAATAAATAAAAATAAAAAAAAAATAAACACTGCAAAATATCACATCATACTGATGCTGATCTGTTTTCTTGTTGCTGTGTTCATCTGTGTTCATCTGTGACCATCTGCTCATACAAACTCATGTTCGTGCTGCTGTTTATTCCCACTATATTAGGCTTAGTGTATTACTAGTTGATGTTTTTCTTAGTTAGTTCTAGATGTTATTACTGTTTTTATCTTTCATCTGTTGTTGGATGTAACTGGGACCTCGTGTACATAATCTCGTTTTCATCACATGTACCACAT
>JBBPBX010029441.1:7381-35883 GCA_038048925.1 Garcialebias charrua
AAATCCTGGCCAGGGACCTTTCTGGGTGGAGTTTGCATGTTCTCTCTGGGCATGCATGGGTTTTCTCCGATTACTCCAGTTTCCTCCCACAGACCAAAAACATGCATGTTAGACTGATTGGTAACTCTAAATTGTCTCTAGATGTGAGTGAGAAAGTGAATGTTTGTCTCGCTTGTCTCTGTGTGTCCCTGTGCTGGACTGGAGACCTGTCCAGGGTGTACCCCGCCTCATGCACTTCTGATAATGGCCTTTAGCAACCCAGAAATGATGAAGTGAGTAAAGATGATGGAAATTGAACTTTTATTTTATTTTATCTTTATTAAAAGAATATAAAACAATACAATAAAATCCAGTACAGATATGTATATCTTGTGCCAGTCCCAAATACAAACATTGAGACAATACTTCACAATAATATATTACATAATTACATTAATGAGAGCACATAAGGAACATAAATAAAAATGGTAGGAAGTTAATTCTTAAATTGACCAGTAGAGGGCAGCACGTGCTGTTAGCATTATTCTTATACTGTATTGAAGTTTACAATCTTGTGTATAAACAGTATTAGAGTTCTGTTGCTCCTCTTCTCCCTCTGGTTTACCTCCAACTGAATAAATAAACTGAAACATCCTCTGCTGCAGTGTTTGTGAACTGTTCAGGCAGCAGCCATGGAGGCACCATGTTGTTTCTCCTCTCACATGTCAGTTGTCTGAAGGGGTTCGGTGTCAGCATTTCACTTAACTTGACCTGAATTGTTATTGTGCTGTTAGAACAACAACAGCTAGAAGCTACAGTTACCTTCCAGCTGCGGCAGATTCTGAAGCTGATTTAATTCTTCATGATCGGAAGAATCAGAAACTGAAATGTTAGTAGTGAAGTCTGATGAGTTATGAAGAGAAAAACAAGAGCCATATTTGTCTGAATCATCATTTTGTCTGTTGCTTTCTGTATTTTTAATTTTCATGCATGTATTTTTGCAACCTAACTACTTCTGCACACTTTGTTGTTTTTAGCCTTTCATTTATTTATAATGTTCAGCCTACAGTATATCCAGGAGATGAGTGCTCTGACTTTTATTTTTACAACGTTTATACATATCTAAATAATTGACTTTATTTGCCAATATTTTCCCCTCTGAAATACACAGAGATCTCTTCAAAATAATTATTGTCTTTGAAATTTGCTTCAGCTACTTGCACTGCTGTTATCTTTGCTGCTTTCAACCATTATTTTGCTACTTTTAGCTTTCAGCTATCATTCTGCTACTTTTAACTAGCATTTTGCCTCGTATGGATTTTAGCTACCATTTTTCCATTTTAGCTTTTAGCTAGTCTAGTGTGGTTTCTTTTCAATCAATCAATCCATTTTATTTATAAAGCACCCTTCATACTAAAAGCAGCTCAAAGTGCTGTACAGAATTATAAAACAATAAACTCACAAAATTAAAGCAAACGACACACACAAAATAAATAAATAAATAAATAAAATTAAATACAGTAGTATGGAAAATGTATAGAGTGAACAGAGATGAACCAGTTCAGGAAATGCAGTTAAAAAGATGGGTCTTGAGTAGGGATGCACCGATACACATTTCTCACTTCCGATCCGATACCGATACTTAAAAACTGTGTATCGACCGATACCGAAACTTTTCCGATCCGATACTGTTCAGGTATATGAATCTGTATAATAAAATGTTTGTACTGAGACTATTCATTTTAACATTGTGTGAGATACACCCAATGAAGACACTCTTGAGCCTTACAACAAGAAACCCACAAACTTTAACAGCACACAAGAGGCAGGTCTATACCACACACATGTCCTCCTCACTCATGGTGCAGCTGGAAAAACTAAAAAACTGCTAAGCATGATGGGAAAGACAACAAAAACCACTCCCCTTAACCACTAAACAAGCTCTTTGAAGCTGGATCGGAAATATCGTCAGGTTGGATCCGATATCCGATACTTAAATTATGCTGGTATCGGATACCGATACCGATACTCGATCGGATCGGCCCCATCCCTAGTCTTGAGCCTGTTCTTAAAAACAACAACATTCTCTGCAGCCCTCAGGTTCTCCGGCAGACTATTCCACAGACGGGGGCAATAGTACTGGAAAGAAGCCTCACCATAAGTGTGAGTTCTGACTTTTGGAACTGTTAGTAGTCCAGTACCAGAGAACCTTAATGTCCGCGGGGGTTCATAGGGCAATAGCAGCTCTGCAAGATAAGATGGTGCGAGACCATTGAGACATTTAAAAACCACTAAAAGAATCTTAAAATCAATCCTGAGGCGCACAGGGAGCCAATGCAATGATTTTAAAACAGGTGTAATATGAGCCCGCCTTCTGGTCTTGGTGTTACGTAGCCTGCTCTGTCAGCCTGCATCAGCAGTTATGCTTTTGCCTTTTAACACAGCTGGTTGTCATCAGCCTGATGACTCCATGCTGCAGAGTTGCTACAGACACGCCTATTTAAACCAATTCAGAGCAGAAGCTCTTTCGCAGAGGTTGGGTGCAGAGGTTTTCTGGTGAGAGAGCCTGCTGTACAGTTTGTTCTTAGTGCTTTTGGTGCACTTTGTGTGGTTTAGGTGTGTTCTCTGCCCACTCCTAAACATTTGTGATTAAGCTCCATTGAGGAGATGAGGACTCTAGATTCTTAGAGTTGTGTGTGTGTGGAGGTTTATGCAGAGACTCTTTTAAGGTCTGCTGCATGTTTTGGGTAAGGAGTGCTTTTAGTGCTCTGTGTATGTTCAGTAGTGTCTCCACCCATTTCTGAACATTTGTGCTTTAAGCTGCATAGGCAGTGGTGACTCTTCATACTAGAGTGTGGCCTAAAATAGCAGGTTACTGGTATCATGCCAGTGTGTTTCACCTGAGCTGCTGGAGCTGCAGGTTGATTGTGAGTGTAACTCCAGGAGGTCCTCTGTCCCTCCTGGCCTTTAAGTAGGTGTACTCTCACTGGAGAGTGTGTGTGATTAAGCTAACAGAAGCTTGTGTGTGGACTCTAGCTTTAGAGTATTGAGTGCTTTGAGAGGAATCACAGGTCCGCCTGAGGGTTCTGAGGATTCTGGGACTTCTGATCGCTGTGATCCTTTTTTTTTAAACCTTTTTGAAACCTGTTGGACTCTTTATCAGCCTCAGGGCTACAAAGAGGGATTCGTGTTATTATCATTATTTTCATTCCTTTGATACTTTTGGTCAGTGAGTGTGGGTAGTCCTGTTTTTCGTCATTTTTCAATTACAGGTAGTCCCCGACTTACGAGCGCTCTAACTTACGAGGATCCAGACTTACGAGCTGGCAAATTTTTGGAAAAAACGCAAAAAATACTGAGTTTTTCTGTGTTTTTTCACCACAGTTCGTTAGCTAAACATGTGGACACACGTTTCCGATCATTTTTATGCACTCATAAGCAGTTTTTCGATGAAAAACGAGTGTTTGTAGTCGCGCTAGCAAAACCGTTCCAACTTACGAGCGAAATTCCGGACTTACGAGACACGTGGCGGCCGTTCCAAATTACGAGATTTCCGTGTTACGAGCGCCTCGTTGTAACGGAACTCGCTCGTAAGTCAGGGACTACCTGTATAGGAGTTTTATTTGGCTTTTTGACCATAGTCCGCCGCCTAGAGGATTTCGACGGCCCCATACGGGTATGGATCTGTCTTACAGCGTTTTCCTCAGTTTGGCCTGACTCACTGACCCTCCATTTGTTTGTTACTTTTTTATCATTTATTATTTCTCCTTAGGATGCCTGAAGAGGTGAAGGTGGGCTCCAGACTCCAGAAGAGCTGATCCAAACACGCACCTGGCGACCTGGAGCAGATTTTTAGTTATAGTAAAAATAAACATCTTTTAACCTTTTCTCCTGCGTCCTTTGAATATGTTATTGCCTTCACGGGTCGTAACATATTTAATGGGGGCTCGTCCGGGATATGGATTAGATCTGGACTAGGTGAGCTATTTTTGATTATTCCTGGTGTTTTTTCTGCAGTGTTTGTGCTTTGAAACTGCTGAGTGTAGTTGTGGCTCAGAAATACAAATTGAGTGAGCGCTTGCAGCTGTGCGTGTTTCTCAAGTTTGCTGTGCTGCATTTGAGTACAGCTGGGATTTTCTTGGTATGTTAGTGAGTGTACTGCTTAATCATGGAATTTGACTTGGAGAGTTTCTTAAATAGTCCCACTGTGGAGGTTTTGTCAAAGTGTACAAAGGAGCAGTTATTGTGTGTGGCAGACCATTTTAAAATTGCTGTTGATAAACGCTTGAGGTCTGAGACTATATTAGAGGAACTGATCGTGAAGTTAACTCATCTTAGACTTTTTCAGGTTCCTGAGACTCCTATTAGTACGAGACGATCTTCACCTGTTTCCTTTGAGTATGACAAGGAGGTGCGATTAAAAGAATTAGAGTTAGAAAAACTCCGCATTGAAACTGAAGCCAGAAAAGCAGAAACTGCTGCCAGAAACGAAGAAGCTGCCAGACAAAATGAAGCAGAGGCTGCCATGAGGACGGCTGAACTAGCCCAGCAAACTGCTTTAAGAGAAAAAGAAATAATGCTTGAACAACGTAGATTAGAATTGGAGGCTGACATCCGCATGAAGGAATTAGAACGTGGAACTACCCCTTCTCAACCACGTGACAAACATTTTGACGTGAGTAGAAACATTCAATTAGTTCCACCATTTAATGAAAGTGATGTGGATAAGTATTTTATCCTCTTTGAAAAAGTAGCGCGTTCGCTACGTTGGCCAGAGGATTCTTGGGCTGTTTTGTTACAGTGCGTGATCACTGGTAAAGCTCAAGACGCGTACACGTCTCTCTCTGTCACAGATTGTACTGATTATAATAAAATAAAAGCTGCTATTAAACGGATTTATGAACTAGTTCCAGAAGCTTACCGACAGAAGTTTCGGAAGTTGAAAAAAACAGAAAGTCAGACTTATACTGAATATGTAAGAGAGAAAACAATCCTCTTTGATAGATGGTGCAATACTAGTTCTGTGACTGGATTTGAACAGCTTAAACAGCTGATATTGATAGAGGATTTTAAAAAGTGTTTACCTGAGAAAGTTACTTCTTACTTAAATGAGAAAGATATCTCTGACGTGTCGAAAGCTGCTGTAATAGTAGATGAGTATATGTTGACACATAGACTTAACTATGAACAATTTAAAAATGATAGACGATTTAAATCTAACAACCACAGTTTTGAGTCTCCACGATTTTTCAGGTCCAGAGGTGACTGGAAGCCTAAAGGTCCTGTAGAGGTCAGAAGTGGTGTTGGAACAGAAGTGAAACGTGATGAAAAGAGAGTTTCATCAGGTCAAGGTGCAACTCCTAAAAGTGATGTGGTCTGTTTTTACTGTAAACAGGAAGGACATATTGTTGCAAATTGTCACAAATTAAAAAGAAGGGAGTCTAAGCCAGTAGCTCTTGTTGATACTTTAAACCAGACAAATAGAACATGTTCTGAGAGCGCTGATTTTCAACCCTTTATAATGGATGGGTTTGTTTCTGTCTCCCAGTCTAGTAAGAGAATACCTGTCAAAATTCTGCGTGACACTGCTGCCTCTCAGTCGTTTATCCTTGAAAACATATTGCCAGCTGATGAGGTTATTAAAGTCAATGCTAACCTGCCTATACGTGGTTTTAACATGCAGACTTTTGATGTTCCTCTGTGTAAAATAGTATTACAGTCAGAGTTGTGTTCTGGAGATGTTGTAGTAGGAATACGCCCCAGTTTTCCCGTTGCCGGCGTTTCTATGATAATGGGCAATGATTTGGCTGCTGGACGTGTGTTGGTGACTCCAGAAATGACTCCTGTACTTACTACGAAACCTGATGACTTAGCTTTGAAGTTTCCTGAAGTGTTTACGTCTTGTGTTGTCACCCGAGCTGCTTATAAACGTGAGCAGGAAGAGAAAAAAGAATCTGATATTGATCTGAGTGACAGTTTCTTAGTAAACACTGATACAGAGCAAACTTCAATAAAGAATGACGATGACTTAACGTATGTAGAGGAAATAAATCCTTTTGCTGGTGATAAAAAACAGTTAATTGACCTCCAGAGGAAAGATAAAACTTTATCCTCCATCTATAAACACACATTACCCCATGAATCTGATTCTCTGAGTACTGGATATTTCTTGAAAGATGACTTGTTGATGCGTAAATGGACACCTTTAACAGCTCCTCGAGATGAAGAATGGAGTAGTGTGGTTCAGATTGTTCTGCCAGTGCCATATCGAAACGAAGTTTTGCAGTTGGCTCATGACAACCATTTAGCTGGTCACTTGGGTGTCAGGAAAACATATGACCGCATTCTTCGCCATTTTTTTTGGCCTGGATTAAAGAGAGATGTCCTCAAATATTGTAAGTCATGTCATTGTTGTCAGTTAGTGGGAAAACCAAATCAGACAATTCCCCCAGCACCGTTGTATCCTATTCCCGCTGTGTGTGAGCCTTTTGAGAGAGTTCTAGTTGATTGTGTAGGACCTTTGCCTAGAACTAAGGCTGGAAATAAGTTTCTGGTTACAGTGATGTGTGCTTCCACACGTTTTCCAGAAGCTTTTCCCGTTCGTAAAATTACTACTCCGGTAATTGTTAAGGTGCTCACTAAATTTTTTTCAATATTTGGATTACCACGGGTTGTACAAACCGACCAAGGAAGTAACTTTATGTCTAAAGTTTTCAGTCAGGTACTGCAACAATTAGGCATTAAGCATTCTTGTTCTGCTGCTTATCACCCAGAGAGCCAAGGCGCTCTTGAACGCTTTCACCAGACTTTAAAAACCATGTTACGTACGTACTGTTTTGAAAACGATCGAGACTGGGATGAGGCTGTTCATCTTCAGTTGTTTGCTGTAAGAGAAGTGGTTCAAGAGTCCTTAGGTTTTAGTCCAGCAGAGCTGGTTTTTGCTCATCAAGTTCGTGGTCCTTTGAAATTACTGAAAGAACGATGGTTGTATGAGAAGACTGATAAAAATCTACTGGACTATGTTAGTGACTTCCGTTTTAAATTAAATCGCGCTTGTGAGATAGCGAAAGCCAATCTACAAACTACGCAAGCCAGAATGAAGTCACGGTGTGACACAAAAGCTGTAAAAAGAACTTTTCAGCCTGGTGATAAAGTGTTGGTGTTACTCCCTGTCCAAGGTAGTAGCCTACAAGCTCGCTACTATGGACCATACATTGTTAAAAAGAAATTAAATGATCTTGATTACTTAATATCTACACAAGACAGAAGACGTGGTTCTAGGCTGTGTCACATTAATATGCTAAAATTATATATTGAACGTGCTGACGTGCCAGTTGACTCACTCTGTTGTGTTTCCAGAGTATCAGAGAACATCAGAGAAGAACCGGAACTGTCCAATGCTGAAGGTGATACTGACTACTTCTCCCCTGCAGTAGCAGAAGCTAAGCTCACTAACTCTCAGTATTTAGATGATCTCAGCCTTCTGACTACACATCTGGAACCTTCTAAGCAGGAGGATTTACGTTTATTGATCACCTCTAATGCATGTTTGTTTTCTGATGTTCCTTCCCAGACTGGCTTGATAAAACATGACATTGATGTGAGTGAAACGGTACCGATCAAGCAGCCCCCTTATAGAGTTAATCCTGATAAGAGGAGTCGATTAAAGACTCAAGTAAATTATCTACTAGAGCATGGACTAGCAGTTCCAAGCACTAGTGCATGGAGCTCTCCATGTATCATCATAACTAAACACACAGGTGATGACAGATTCTGCACTGATTTTAGAAGAGTTAATGCAATTACCAAAGCTGATTGTTATCCGCTACCGAGAATGGAGGATTGTGTAGATAGAATTGGAGCATCACAGTTCGTGACTACACTAGACCTGTTAAAAGGATACTGGCAAGTTCCTTTAACAAAACGTGCTCAGGAGATATCTGCCTTCGTTACTCCTGATGACTTTTTACAATACACTGTGATGGCTTTCGGGATGCGCAACGCTCCCGCCACGTTCCAAAGATTGATGAATACTGTATTAAACGGTTTATCTTTTTGTGGTGCATATTTGGACGATGTGGTGGTATATTCTGACACATGGACAGATCATTTAAACCACCTACAACAAGTTTTCACACGCTTTAAAGAAGCCAATTTAACAGTGAATTTAGCCAAGTGTCAATTCGGTCATGCCACCGTGACCTACTTGGGTAAAAGAGTTGGTGGTGGACAAGTCCGCCCCGTAGATGCGAAAGTGGACGCTATTCTGTCCTTTCCAGTCCCTACGTGTCGTAAAGAACTAAGACGATTCTTAGCTATGGTAGGATACTACAGAGGTTTTTGTAACAATTTTTCCTCTGTTGTAACGCCTTTAACAGACTTACTGAGTCCTAAAGTCAGATTCGTATGGTCTGAGCAATGTCAAACGGCTTTTGAGCAAGCTAAATCTCTGTTGGCAAATGCTCCTGTTTTATCAGCCCCAAGATTTGATGTACCCTTTAAACTAACAGTAGACGCCAGTGATTCAGGCGTCGGAGCTGTTCTTTTTCAGGAGGGTGCTGATGGGATTGACCATCCGGTTTCTTACTTCTCCAAAAAGCTTAATAGATACCAGAAATGGTATTCTACTATCGAGAAGGAAGCCTTAGCTTTAATCATGACTTTGGAACACTTTGAAGTATATGTTGGTGGTTCTAGTGAACCAGTGGTTGTTTATACCGATCATAACCCATTAGTGTTTGTAGAGAAAATGAAAAACAAGAATCGCCGTCTTATGAATTGGGCATTTCGGTTACAACCTTTCAACATCACCATACAACACATTAAAGGCAAGGATAATGTAGTGGCTGATACCCTTTCACGCCTTTAAGGCCTTGTTGTCTTGATTGGGGATTGCGCTTTGTCTTAAATGACAGGTCCTCCATCCCTCCTGGCCTTGAAGTAGGAGTACTCTCACTGGAGAGTGTGTGTGTGATTAAGCTAACAGAAGCTTGTGTATGGACTCTAGCTTTAGAGTATTGAGTGCTTTGAGAGGAATCACAGGTCCGCCTGAGGGTTCTGAGGATTCTGGTACTTCTGATCGCTGTGATCTTTTTTTTTTAAACCTTTTTGAAACCTGTTGGACTCTTTATCAGCCTCAGGGCTACAAAGAGGGATTCGTGTTATTATTATTATTTTCATTCCTTTGATACTTTTGGTCAGTGAGTGTGGGTAGTCCTGTTTTTCGTCATTTTTCAATTATAGGAGTTTTATTTGGCTTTTGACCATAGTCCGCCGCCTAGAGGATTTCGACGGCCCCATAAGGGTATGGATCTGTCTTACGGCGTTTTCCTCAGTTTGGCCTGACTCACTGACCCTCCATTTGTTTGTTACTTTTTTATCATTTATTATTTCTCCTTAGGACGCCTGAAGAGGTGAAGGTGGGCTCCAGACTCCAGAAGAGCTGATCCAAAAACGCACCTGGCGACCTAGAGCAGATTTTTAGTTATAGTAAAAATAAACATCTTTTAACCTTTTCTCCTGCGTCCTTTGAATATGTTATTGCCTTCACGGGTCGTAACACTTGGTTAGCACACGAGCAGCAGAGTTTTGTAACAGCTGAAGGCTGGACACATTTTTCTTAGGGAGACCAGAAAGCAATGAATTACAGTAGTCTAAACGACTAGAAATAAAAGCATGCATCAAAGTCTCAGTATTGGTCAGAGAAAGAAGAGGGCGGACTCTGGCTATATTTTTTAGATGATAAAATCCTGTTTTGACTATTTGTTTAATATGAGGAATAAAAGTAAGCTCAGAGTCAAAAATAACTCCCAGGCTTCTTACTTTTTTAGAAGGTTGTAAAGACAGAGATTGTAATCTCTGAATTGTATTTTCTTTTTGAACCTCAGGTCCAATGATTAAAACTTCTGTTTTGTCCTGGTTTAGCTGGAGAAAGTTCTGTGCCATCCAGGACTTTATGTCTGTAATGCAATTAAAAAGTGCAGTGATTGGCCGGGGGTCATCATGAGATAATGAGATGTATAGCTGTGTGTCATCAGCATAACTATGGAAACTTATCCCATGGCTCCTGATGACTCCACCAAGCGGCAGCATGTACAAATTAAAAAGTAGGGGGCCTAAAATAGAGCCTTGGGGTACACCATAGTTAGCTTCATGGATCTGTGAGGAGCATGTATCCATACTTACCATAAATGTTCTATCTGTGAGATAGGAGCTGAACCACAGAAGAACAGTACCAGAAAGACCGACCAGGTGTTGTAATCTATTTAAAAGAATTTGATGATCTACTGTATCAAAGGCTGCGCTCAGATCCAATAGAACAAGGACTGAGAGCTTGTGTGAATCCAGATTACACCTTAAATCATTCACAATTTTTAATAGGGCTGTTTCTGTACTGTGTTTCGTCCTAAAACCAGATTGATACTTTTCTAAAATACTGTACCGGCATCATTAAAAAGAACAATTAATTTAATAAAAACAATCTTTTCTAAGATTTTACTTAAAAATGGTAAGTTGGATACAGGTCTATAATTATTAAAAACACTAGCTTTTAGCTTGCTATTTGCACTTAAGTTCACATTTGGCTTCTTTTAGCTTTAACAACTAAATTTCAGGTTATTCAGCAAATTTCAGCAAAGTCCTTTAGCCTCAGTGTTCTCACTGGACTTCCACAGAAAACTTCTCTAGTTTATCTACAAAGTAGTTTAAAAGAAAACACACATTTCTTCTTTTTTTTCCTTCCTTTTTTTCCTTTGGATCTTGTTTTATGAATTCAGACGTTAAAAGCAACAGGCCCAGACAACATCCCGCGGGAAAGTGTTTAAAGAATGTGCCGATCAGCTCTGTGATGTGCTGGCCGACATCTTTAACACCTCACTTGCCCTGGAGATAGTTCCCATCTGCCTGAAGACCAACCATCATCCCAGTCCCAAATAGCTCTACAGTGACTGGTCTGAATGATTATCAGCCTTTGATTGTCTGCAAAATGCTTCAAAAACTGGTCATGACTCACATCAAAAGAACCATCAACATCGAGGACCCTCATCAGTAAGCATACCGCGAGAACCGATCAACAGCGGATGCCATCTCCTCTGTGGTCCACACTGCGCTCACCCACCTGGAGCAGAAGGACTCCTACATCCGTCTAATCTTTGTGGACTTCACATCTGCCTTCAACACCATGATCCCCCAAACCCTGATGGACAAACTATCCACACTAGGACTTAGCCCCTCCATTTGCAACTGGGTCCTAGACTTCTTAACAAACAGACCACAGTCAGTGAGGATCCACAACTTCTCCTCCTCCACCATAACCCTCAGCACTGGCTCTCCTCAGGGATGTGTGTTGAGCCCTCTCCTGTTTACTCTGCTCACATATGATTGTGCAGCTACCCATCCAGGCTGTCATATTGTAAAGTTTGCAGACGATACAGCTGTGGTGGGATGCATCACAAACAATGATGAGTCCAGCTACAGGCAGGAGGTGGAACACCTGGAGAGCTGGTGCAAGGACAACAACCTTCACATCAATGTGAAGAAGACAAAGGAGATGATTGTGGACTTCAGAAGGAACAAACACACCCACACCCCACTGAACATGAGAGGATCTGCGGTGGAAGTGGTCTCCAGCTACAAGTGTACTTGGGTGTACACATGAACGATAACCTCAGCTGGACCAACACCACCAGCCTGATCAAGAAAGGTCATCAGAGACTCTACTTCCTCAGACGGCTGAGACAAGCTGGTCTGAGAAGCTCAGTCCTCACCTCCTTCTACAGGTGTGCAGTGGAGAGCATCCTGTGCTCCAGCATCAACGTGTGGCATGGAGGCTGCACAGCTGCAGAAAGAAAAGCTCTGCAGAGAGTGGTGAAGGCTGCACAGAAGTCTGTTGGAGTCAGTCTCCCCACCATCACAGACATTTACACCTCCAGATGCAGGAAGAGAGCCACCTGCATCATGAAGGACCCCACTCACCCAGCACACACTTTTTGCCCCACTCCCCTCAGGAAGGAGGTTAAGGAGCATTAAGTGTAGAACCACTAGACTGAGGAACAGCTTCTACCCTGAGGCTGTTAGACTCATGACTATCTAACCAGAATAATTACTGTAATGACATTTTAATTGGTGCTATGTCAATCAACCCAGAAGGCATGTCAGTAACTGAAACGCACCTTACCTCCTGCCAAGCTCATCAGTTATTCTTCTTGAGAAACATATTGTTTTATTGTTTTAATAAAAACTATAAGTTTGTATCTGTTGTGAGATGATTCTAGTAGTTTTGCAGTTTTTAATCTACTTAATGAAGATTAGTATGATTTAAAATCATTCATAAAACAGGAAGGACTTATTATCCCTCCTGTGGCTACAGTGAATGTTGTACTTTGCTATAAGCACGACTACAGTACAGTATATTGATGGCATCAGAGAAAGCTGAGCTTCAGTTATCCACATAAAGTAAAATGGATATAAATAAAGTAAAATGACTACAGGATATATCTTATTTATTATTTTCAAATGATTCTCCTTCACTTTATAGGAGATTTAGGTTATTTGATGAATTTAGAATGAGCAGAAGTAATACTGGTTTTATGATTTATATTGGGAGGATTCTTGAAGAAATTTTTGTCATAATCGGTAAATTCTTTGTCGCAAACATTCATTGATCATCTTGTTGCACTTGAAGTCAACTAAGTTACAGTCATTTAATTTTAATGTGGGCATCAAATCATCACCTTTAAATATATAATGTTTTAAATTAATTGAATCAGCTGTTGGTCAGGTCACTTCTTGTTGCGTCATTAACTCGAATCAAGTGTTTACTTATGTACGTATTTTCTGGTGTATAGGTCACACTGTCCAATTATCACCAATAGATTGGGAAAACCCCTAGATAGGTCGCACCGGTGTATAGGTCGCACCGGTGTATAGGTCGCACCCATGTTTAGCTCTGCTGCAAATGTCTGCCACAGGAGCGCACAGCAAGGCTTTTAAGAAGATTAACACTTAAAAACAATTATTTGTTTGATAAAAATTATAGCAAATATGTGTCTGAGCTGAACTTTTCCTTAATAAATGAACGTAATTGTGAAATGAGCTGGATTTTAAAAATTGTTTCGCCGAAAGTGATAACAAGCCATATATAAGTCGCACCGGTGTATAGGTCGCACCGGTGTATAGGTCGCACCCATGTTTAGCTCTGCTGCAAATGTCTGCCACAGGAGTGCACAGCAAGGCTTTTAAGAAGATTAACACTTAAAAACAATTATTTGTTTGATAAAAATTATAGCAAATATGTGTCTGAGCTGAACTTTTCCTTAATAAATGAACGTAATTGTGAAATGAGCTGGATTTTAAAAATTTGTTTCGCCGAAAGTGATAACAAGCCATATATAGGTTGCACCGGTGTATAGGTCGCAGGCCTTGAAAAAAAAACATAAAAAGGTGCGACCAATACACCGGAAAATACGGTAAGTAAATCTAGATGTATAACAACCATTAAAAATACACCAGAATGCAGGAAATGGCATCTACTTTATTCAAAAATTTCAGGGGGAGGGCACCCAGATTATGGTGATTCTGGGGTCACGATGATGGGGCCCTCGAAGATTGTTGCCCAGGGTACAGCGAAGTGTTAATCTAGCCCTGGATACAAAGAATGAAACTGATTGAAACAGCAGTTAAAGTAAAAAATAATAATAATAAAAAAAAACAAGCAGTAAAGAAAGTACTTCAGCTTCAGAATTGATTACTGTGCAAAAGACTTGGGTCAAACCTGATTTCTTAATATTTTGTTTTAAACCCAATTTTTATAATAATAATAATAATAATGAATTCAATTTATAATGCACTTTTCATTAATAAAAATCTCAAAGTGCTACAATGTGTAACAAGGTAAAGGTAAAAAATAAAACAAGTGATAAAATCAAATAAAATCAATAATAATATCGACTAAGATCAAAGATAAAATCATGTAGATTTAGGCTTGCTTAAAAAATAAATAAAATAAAACAAGTGATAAAATCAAGTAAAATCAATAAAGATAACAGCTAAGATCAAAGATAAAATCATGTGGAGGCAGAATAGGCTTGCTTAAAAAGAAAAGTCTTAATGCCGCTTTTAAAGTCAACCAGTGACTGTGGAGCTCTCAGGTCGTCAGGGAGGGAGTTCCACAGGCGGGGGGCAGCCACACAGAATGCTCGGTCTCCCATGGTCCTCAATTTGGTCCGAGGAATATGAAGTAAATTACTGTTCTGTGATCGTAGAGACCGGGTGGATGAATATGGTGCAAGAATGTCCTTTAGATAGTCAGGTGAAGTTCCGTGTAAGCATTGATGGGTAATGAGAGCAGTTTTATATTGAATTCTGTAGGTGACAGGAAGCCAATGGAGGTTATGGAGAATGGGTGTAATATGTTCAAATTTACGAACTCTCAACAAAATCCTTGCTGCACTGTTTTGAATATATTGAAGCTTCTGAATGTTTTTGCCAGGGATACCAATAAACAGTGAGTTGCAGTAGTCGAGCCTGGAGGAGACAAAGGCATGGACGAGTTTCTCAGCATCAGAAAAAGTCAGAGATGGGCGAAGTCTGGAGATGTTTCGAAGATGGAAGAAGCAGGTTTTAAACAGATGCTTAATGTGATTTTCAAATGTGAGATGAGAGTCCATTTTTATTCCAAGATTTGTAACAGAGGTGGAGAGGGGGATGTCTTGACCAGAGAAGGAGATTGTTGTTAAAGTTGATGCTTGTATCTGGTGAGGGGTGCCAATCAATATGGCCTCGGTCTTGGAGCAGTTCAGTTGAAGAAAGTTTTGATTCATCCATGCCTTTATTTCCTCCAGGCAGGCAGAGAGAGCAGTGAGTGCAGTGAGAGCAGTGAGTGAAGATGGAGATAGGGATGATGATGATGCTCCAGTCCTGATGTAAAGTTGTGTGTCGTCGGCATAGCAGTGAAAGGAAATGTTGAACTGATTAATAATTTAACCCAAAGGCAGCATGTAAAGGGAAAACAGCAGGGGCCCCAGAACTTTATAGCAAACTTTCTGCCTGGTAGCTTAACAGGTTTCCTCAAAGACATTACATGTACATTGTTTCCTGTTTTGTTTATCCACTTCAGTTCAGTTAAACAGAGGCTAAATTTAATAATAAAACTTCAATTTATGAAGATTATATATTTTTTTGTTTCACGTTAAACTGACAGTAAATTTAAAACATAAAATCTATGTAACAAAGTTTTTGTTGAAAAGCAAAAACCTCTCAAATTGGGCAGGGGAATTTGAACACATCAAGGCAGGTCTGGTTTGTTTTTGTAGTTTGTCCTCAAGGCCACCAGGGGGCGAAGTTGGCCTGTTGGACATGAAAAGCTGCAGAAGAAGCCATCCAACTGTTTTGAAATGATACATTTATGTTTCTGTTTAGTTTTTTTAAGCAATAAAGTGGATGAGTTTCAACATCTTCTACAGAAATTTATATTAATTTAAATAAATATTAAGTTTAGATAGTTTGAACTCTCAGGTAAAACCACATAAACACCAAATAAAACTCCTCTTCTCTGCAGAAGGTAGGTTTCCGACACTCATCAGAACCAGAACCTTGATGTTTCTCAGTAGACAGGACTCATCAGCTGTTCCTTTGTCCACTAAAACCAACTGGACTCTGTTTCCAGAACCACTGTGAGCATTACCTGAGTACCTGTGTGGAAATGTCGGAGGTGCCGATGGACATGACAGCACTGCAGCTCCCTCCTGAGACAGTGACAGGATGGGGTCAAAAGTCAGGGAAACAGAGCAGCTTGGAAAATACTGGTTCTCCTCCAGTCCTCAGTCAGGTCTTATTGCAAATAGCAGATCAACATGTTTCACGAGAGAAAATCAAAATGAGTTCATCTTAAAACAACAAAACAAGAAGTCAATTAAAAAGAAAACCTTTTGAAAACTAAATAAATTGCAGTGTGAATGCTGAAGAATTTGCAGAAAAACAGCTGAAATTAGCTAAAAGCTGGAAAAATTGTAACTGAAATGGAAGAACAAGCCTAAATTAGCAGAAGAAAGTAGAAGGAACATATATTTGCTGAATTAGGAGGATTATGGTAAATAAGCAGAAATGAGCACAAAAATTAGGAAATTAGATAAAAAGACTGAACAATGTTAAAATTAGCAGAACAACAGTTGAAAGGAGCATAACAAACTGAAATTAGCAGAAAAGTTATTTAGGCTGAAAGTAGCAGAAATTACCACAAAAAATTTGAAATTTTCCGAAAACAGCTTAAATTAGCAACAAATGCTAAAAATGTAGCTGAAAATTTAGAACAAACTTAAATTAGCAGAAGAAAACAGAAAGAATATGTTTTCTCAGTTAGGCTGATAGAAGCAGAAATGGGAACAAAAAATTATAATAATAATGATAATGTCTTTTCCTGTCATCTGGGTATGTTTCCCATACACAGACGAAATTCGTCTCTGCATTTAACCCAACCACCAGGTGGTGCAGTGAGCAGCCCGAAAGCGCCCGGGGAGCTGGAGAAATAGGTGTGCACTCATAGACACCCCAAGGTGGGTAGTGGCCGGGGCGCGAACCCGCGTCCTTCGGGTCCCAAGTCAAAAGCCCTGCCACTAGACCATCTTGGCTCCTAATTAATGATCTGGGAAAAAAAGCTGAAATTAGCATTAAAAAAATTGCTGAAAAGTAGCTAAAAAGGCAGAACGAAGCTTAAATTACAAGAAAGAAGTGGGGAGAGCACATTTTTTGCAGAATTAGGCTGAAAAAAGTTGAAATGAATGCAGAAATGTAGCCTGGCCCTCGCCATTCCTGCACAGCTCCGCTCAATTCTCATTTCCCTTCACTGCACAGTCTGGGACTTCACCCACCCACAAGGATTTCTCCGGTAGATTTTTGTTCGGACCAATCAGAGAACAGAAGGGGTGGAGTTTTGGACCCTAACCCACGCCCCCACCAGTCCCAGCGCGCAGAGCCCTATAAAAGGGCTCTGCCAGCGCTCAGTCAGCGAGCAGCGGCATGTTCTCATTCAAAGCGATGCAAAGCGATGCAGGATTGTTTTATATGTGACACAAATTTATTAATTTCCCCTTCTTAATCCCTTATCTGGAGTTTTCTTTTGTTTTGTTTTTTCCCAAAAGTTAAGTAATCGCTCCCTCGTCCTCCTTCTCCTCCACCCTCCTGCTGAGTAAAATGAACACGGAAATGCCTCAGGTTGTCACGAGAATTAAACTCGGGTTTTAGTTGCTGACCGAGTCCCATCAGATTTTCTGGTGTTTTGGTGAGCTGGACCAGCGATCCATGGTTTGATTTTATTGTATTAAAACGTTTTATAACATATAAACACAGAATTTGCGCAGCGAGAGAAACGCTGCAAGAGGCGGAGCAGCTGTCAGTCAAGTTCACCAGAGCACGGCATCATTCAAAGCGATGCAAAGCGATGCAGAACTGTTTTATATGTGACACAAATTTATTAATTTCCCCTGCTTAATCCCTTATCTGGAGTTTTTTTTGTTTTTTTTCTCCCAAAAGTCAAGTAATCGCTCCCTCGTCCTCCTTCTCCTCCACCCTCCTGCTGAGTAAAATGAACACGGAAATGCCTCAGGTTGTCACGAGAATTAAACTCGGGTTTTAGTTGCTGACCGAGTCCCTGCAGATTTTCTGGTCTTTTGGTGAGCTGGACCAGCGATCCATGGTTTGATTTTATTGTATTAAAACGTTTTATAACATATAAACACAGAATTTGCGCAGCGAGAGAAACGCTGCAAGAGGCGGAGCAGCTGTCAGTCAAGTTCACCAGAGCACGGGGGGTGGCTCTGAGGGGAGGGAGCAGAATGCTTTCCCTGTTCAAAATATCCAATGGTTTTGTTCCTCAGCAGAGGCCACGCCTCCAGCAAGAATCGTTTTTCAATGGGAAAAGTCCAGACCCTAGTACGAAGCGAAGTGAAGGACAAGGGTCTGGTTTAAACCAGGCTAGCAGAAATGTGGAATTAGCTGAAAAAGCTAAAACTAGCACAACAGCTAAATAGTAGCTGAAATAGCAGAAACAGCTGAAACTTGCAGAAATAAGCTGAAAGGAGCATAACAAATTGAAATTAGCAGAAGGAAGTTACACGAAACACAAAAATGTTGTAGTTAGCTGAAAGAATCGAAAAAGAGCACAAAACAGCTTAAAGTAGCTGACATGTTTTACATTTGCACAAGGAAGCTGAAAGAAGCTGAAGCAGAACAAAATGTGAAAGGAGCATTAAAAGGTTGTAAACAGATCTAAAGATTTGAAGGATGTAAAATGATTTTGAATCATTTTCTATGAGGGAAAAAAAGTGTCAGAAAAGGCTAAATATTTCAAATAAGCTAAAGCTGCACCAATACCAAAAGTCATAGCACCCTTCTCCTGAAAGAGCTGAACATTTTGATATATGAATTGTTGAAACAATACCAAAAAAAAGTGGAACGAGAAAGATGCTGAAAAACGTACGCAACAAAAAACGGATCACAATAGCGTGAATGATTTATAAAAAATAATAATAAAAAAAAAATCCATAAAAAAAACACATCAGGCCACAAAATAACTAAGAAGAAAACAAGTAAGACAAGACAATTTTTATAAGGTCTTGTAAAAAATAACAAAATAAAATGCTTCTGCAAATAATGTGACCTTAATTTTGTTTAATTAAATAGCGCTGTGTAAAATACCCTGATGCATGCTCAATAATCCAGGTAGAAAAATCTAAAAAAGCTAAGTCTGGTCCTCTGGACATTAAAAAAATAAAAATAAAATAAAATAAAATTTGTAGAAACGTTTCGTCTTTCGTCCGAAAGACTTCCTCAGTCTGAGGTGCTGTATTCAGCTCAGTCTTATAAATAGCACCCTCTCACAGTGGATCAACCAGTTGGCTGATGACAGCCGAAACCAGCTGCTCACATGATCAAGGAGGACCATCAGCCTAACGATGGATCGTTAGCACCCTGATGGTTGTTTGCTATTCACAGAGGGCTGAAGGCTGGTTTATACTTCTTGTCGCACGTCTTTTACCCCCCGTTGAGTGGAAAAAAAGTTGCGCAACTTCCGTCTGCACTCCCGCTGCGATCCCCCAGTGACAGCCGTCCTATACATTGCCCCCAGTCAGCACTGCGAGGCGGAGGATGCGGCTCGGAGCGTGTGATTGGTTCAAAGTTTGTGGGCGTTTTTTGTTTGGATGTCATGGTGTATCACACCGCTACCCGCTACTCTTCCAGAAGCCGGTTTTTGTTTTTGCTTTGACATGGATAGTTTTGAAGAGAAACTCGCCGAGGCGGTCCAGAGGTACAACCACCTGTATGACTCATCTACTGCGGAGTACAAGGATTGCCAAATGGCAAAAAATTCAGGGAGGGAGATTGCGCAGACGTTGCAACCCGAGGAGGCTGTCTGCCGCAAACGGTGGCGGGCTCTCCGTGACCGGTTTGCAAAGACCAGACGGAGAATGCAGGTCCGGAGCGGGGACGTATGCAGTGGGAGTGCGTGTGACGTATGCAATGGGAGGGAAGAGGGAGGGATTACTATAATGTATCCCCCACGTCTTTTCCAAGTATAAACACTCAATGCGGTCGGTGACAAACACGCAATTACATCATCGCTGGGCCGCAGCCGCACGTCTTGCATGAAGTATGAACAAAGCTTGAGTGATACTAGCAATAACAGCATTGTAAGAGGGGGACAGTTGAACCTGGAGGCCTCCACCTCTGTTTAATGATGGGCGGTTTCTTTTCACAAAGATGGCCTCCTTTACTCCTCTCTCAAACCATCGTTCCTCTCTATCAAGGATGTGAACATCTTCATCCCTGAAAGAGTGACCGCTGGCCTGGAGATGAGTGTAGACCGCAGAGTCCTGACCTGATGATGTTGATCTTCTGTGCTGGGCCATCCTTTTGGCCAGTGGCTGTTTAGTTTCCCCGATATAAGACTGATCACAGCCCTCCTGACACTGAACAGCATACACAATATTACTCTGTTTTTGCCGGGGGACTGGATCTTTGGGATGAACCAGTCTTTGTCGTAGTGTATTTTGGGGTTTAAAAGTATGGAAGCGGTTGTGAGACGTATTGAAAACTAAAATGGTTTAGCAGGAACGCTTTTTCATTTCAAAGTCAAGCTGCCTTTTTTGAGTCATAAATAAAATTTAAAATGAATAAACCAAACTGCATTTTCATTTTCTTCTTCGAGACTGCTCAATTTGTAACTTAATTAAAATCAACCGCTTCCATATAAAAGCCACTGGGACGTTGCGTTTAGAAAATAAATGTCTCAGTTTCTCTGAAACTCCCGCAACATACGGAATGACCACTGGTCTGGGTCTGGGTTCCTTCTTTTCACCTGATGGCTGGCTGGAGTCCTGTTTGGGTTTCTTCTCTGCTTTCAGGAAGGTCCAGTTAAAATAGTTTCATCTGGGGGGAAAAGACCCTTTTAAAAATTGGACCTGTCAAAATAAAAGTCTAGTGATAAACATTCACTCAGTACTTGATACAAACAAACAACTAGAACATTTTTGGTCAGAGAAGCCATGAGTGAGGTTCTCCTGGTAGATCACCGTCATGTGATGAAAACAGAGACACATCGCTGAGCGTGAAGCAGCTCGCTTCAATAACCATCATCACCGCTGTCATCATCACCTTCATCACGTCGAACCGTTCATTTTAAATCAGAAACTTTGTCTGACAGGGACTTTAGTGACAGTCAGGGAAAACGTGATGAAGAGGGAACAGCAACGCTCAAACAATCCTGATTACAGGTAGTCCCCGATTTACGAGCGCTCTGATCTACGAGGTTCCGGACTTACGAGCTGGCGAATTTTTGGAAAAAACGCAAAAAATACTGAGTTTTCCTGTGTTTTTTCACCACAGTTCGTTAGCTAAACATGTGGACACACGTTTCCGATCATTTTTATGCACTCATAAGCAGTTTTTCGATGAAAAACGAGTGTTCGTAGTCGCGCTAGCAAAACCGTTCCAATTTACGAGCGAAATTCCGGATTTACGAGAAGCGTGGCGGCCGTTCCAAATTACGAGATTTCCGGTTTACGAGCGCCTCGTTGTAACGGAACTCGCTCGTAAATCGGGGACTACCTGTATATGGTGCTGTCTGTGAGTCATGAGATATTTTGCTAACACTACAGACAAAAACACACACAACATGTGAACACGGCCTTCTCTTTGGCGGCTAACACTGGAATTTAAACAGGAATTTAAAAATATGCGACACAGAGAGAAAATTGCTCAACCTGAGGATCTGCGTGTCCTCTGCTATTCACTGGGTGCTGCAGCACCTATTGCACCTTTACTTCCATTAGCCTCTTCTCTCCAACTAAACAACTTTTGGATTCACTGGACATTTTTACATGTGGTAGTAGCTTAGAATCATCCACAACACATACTCTGAGCTATACTGATCTGGTGATGTGGTTTAATAAAAAAACTTATAATAAGCGTCGGGGGAAGGGCGATACACGTTTGATGTTTGTGTGAATGTTTATGAAGCGTTCACACTATTGTGAATCATTTTTCTTCTGCTATGACTTGGTGCAACTTTAGCTTTTTTGAAATATTTAGCCTTTTCTGACATTTCTTTTCTCTCATCAAAAATGACTTGAGCTATGGAGGACCAAACTGACATAATAATAAATAAAAGAATAAATATATATCTGACATAAAAGAATAAATATATAAATCAAATTCTCATTAAAATATATATTTCTACTTTGATTTATATATGTATTCTTTTATTTATTATTATGTAGGATATATATTTCTACTTTGATTTATATATTTATTATTTTATCTCGGATATATATTTATTCTTTTATTTATTATTATGTCAGTTTGGTCTCATTAAAACACATTTTCTACTTTGATTTATATATTTATTCTTTTATCTATTATTATGTAGGATATATATTCTTTTATTTATTATTATGTCAGTTTGGTCCTCCATATTGAGCTCATTTTCCATCCTTCAAATCTTTAGATGTGTTTACCTCTTTTACTGCTCCTTTCACATTTTGTTCTGCTTCAGCTTCTTTCAGCTTCCTTGTGCAAGTTAAAAAAAATTTTAGCTACTGTCAGCTAAATTCAGCAGTTTTTTCAGCTGTTTTGTGCTCTTTTCAGGTTCTTTTTGCTAACTACAACATTTTTGCGCTTTGTCTAACTTCTTTCTTCTAATTTCAGCTTGTTTTGCTCCTTTCAGCTTATTTCTGCAAGTTTCAGCTTTTTTTGCAATTTCAGCCAATATTTTTGCTGTTTTATGTCAGTTTGAGCTTTTTCAGCTAAATTCACATTTTTGCTGGTAGGGGTTCGTCCGGTTCTTCCCCTTGGTAGGATCTGGGGAGTGGGCTAGTGGCTCGTCCTGTTCGGGCGGTCCTGGGGACTCTGGGCTCGGGGTCCTTCCTGGGGTCTTGGGCTTTGATCGCTCCTTCGTCTGCCTCGGGCTTTGGGGGGACGGATCTCTGATGCTTCACAGTCGCTACTAAATGTTCTATTGGAGGAACCTTATACACTTATGCATGCTCACAACCACACACAAATGGATGCAGGGATGTATATATAGATATATGCAGATATGTAGATGGGTATATAAATGAATATAAAAGTATATGTATGTATACTACTGTATATATATATTTGTAGATATGTAGATGGGTATATATATAAATGAATATAAAAGTATATGTATGTATACTACTGTATATATATATTTGTAGATATGGGTATGTGTATTTATAGAATTCTACTGCAAGCTCATGAATATTATTAGTCTTTATGCATGTATGTTCCATTGTTGTGTTCTGTCATGTGCTTTGCAGGATTGTGGACGGAGGTTGGGTGTGTTTGCCTTGTGCTCTTTTGGTTGATAATTGTTGATTTGTTGTCTTACTTTCTCTTTTCTTTCTTTCTCTCTTAAAAAAAATAAAAAAATAAAATATATTGGAGTGAGAGGATGGCTAAAAGGTGTGAAGGGAGGCCATCTATAAATGGAAAAAAAAAAAAAAGCTTCCTTGTGCAAGTTAAAACTTTTTTTTAGCTACTGTCAGCTAAATTCAGCAGTTTTTTCAGCTGTTTTGTGCTCTTTTCAGGTTCTTTTTGCTAACTACAACATTTTTGCGCTTTGTCTAACTTCTTTCTTCTAATTTCAGCTTGTTTTGCTCCTTTCAGCTTATCTCTGCAAGTTTCAGCTTTTTTTGCAATTTCAGCCAATATTTTTGCTGTTTTATGTCAGTTTGAGCTTTTTCAGCTAAATTCACATTTTTGCTAGCCTGGTTGAAACCATACCCTTGTCCTTCACTTCGCTTCGTACTTCGTACGTGCAGTGAAGGGAAATGAGAATTGAGCGGAGCTGTGCAGGAATGGCGAGGGCCAGGCTACATTTTTGCACTCACTTCAACTTTTTCAGCCTACAACTTTTTCAGCCTAATTCAGCAAAAAATGTGCTCTCTCCATTTCCTTCTGGTAACAAACTTCGTTCTGCCTTTTTAGCTCCTTTTCAGCTGTTTTTGCTAACTACAGCTGTTTTCAGATTCAAGTTTTTCATGGTAATTTCTGCTACTTTCAGCTTAATTAACTTCTCTCTGCTAATTTCAACCTGTTTTGCTCCTTTCCATTTCATTCCGCTTTCCGCTAGTTCCATCTATTTATGCTACTTTTTAGCTTTTTAATGCTAGCCTGTTCAGCTAATACCACAACAATTTAGCTAATTTCATCTCCTTCTGCCTCCTTCAGGTAGTTTAAACTTCTGCTTTTCAGCTATTTTTCAGCTGTTGTTGCTAATTTCAGCTCTTTTATTAATTCTTCTTAATGCTTGCGCTAATTTCAGCTCATTTAAACCCAATTCAGCAAATGTGTGTTCTTTCCGCTCTCTTCTGCTAATTTAGGCTTATTCTTCTATTTCAGCACTGTACTTTTCAGCATGTTTTTTTTAAGCTAATTTCAGCAGATTTTCAGCAAATTCTTCCACAAAAAGCATCCACACTGCATTTTCACAGGAAGTTTCTAGTTTAATTAAATTTTGCTTCCTAGAGTCAGAGTGATCCTAAAGTTTCTCAGAAACCCTAAGACCACATCGGAGACCTGAGAGGCGCACCGTCCTTCGGCTGATCGTCGACAAGTTTCAGTCACAGAAGAGAAACAAATGCGCTGCTTCAACTCTAACATCCTGCTGTCTACTAAACTCAGATGGCTCCTGAGAGAAACTGAGCGTTTCCAGACGGAGCTGCAGACGATGAAGAAAACACCTCCAGGGAAGCTGGTAAAAGAAGTGTGTGTGTGGCTCGGGACACACACTCGGTCTCCAGTGGTCTCTGGTTGTCAGTGTGGATCCATCACACCAACAGCAGGGAGGCCGTGACCTCCAAACTAACACTGCATCCACCTCCTCCTCTTCTTCTTCTCCCATAGTTCCCCCCTCACTGTCCTCATCTTCCTCTGAACCATCTTCAGGTTTAGTATCTAGGTCAAGGTTGTGTTTCTGCTCTCGTGTGCACACACACACACACACACACACACACACACACACACACACAGTGAATTTTCAGCAGCCAAGCATGTGATCGGCCCTTGGGACGTCAGAGCTTTTATGTCAGGAGGGGCTTTAAAAAACAGAAACTCTGAATAATTTAGCATCATCATGTCAGCGTCAGCACAACAAACAGAGGAACGAAGGCACACAAACACTGAACCACATTAAAACATTATGTTTGGCCACGTCACAGCGTCAGAGGAGCTCTGAGCAGGAATCACATCTGATCTGACCAAAACGTTTCTTCTAACCTGAACAGAGTCACGTCCTGCTTTTACTCTTAACACCGCTCACTTCATGTGTGAACGCTCATGAAGCAGTCACACTGTTGGGAGACAATTTTCTTACGTATGTTTTTCGGCATCTTTGTCGTTCCACAAATCATATATCGAAGCGTTCAGCTCATTCACAAGAAGGGTGCTATGACGTTTGGTATTGGTACAACTTTAGCTTTTTGCAATATTTAGCCTTTAATGACATTTTTTCCCTCATACAAAATGAATTGAGCTCATTTTACCTCCTTCAGATCTTTAGATGTGTTTACAACCTTTTACTGCTCCTTTCACATTTTGTTCTGTTTCAGCTTTCAGCTTCTTTGTGCAAATTTAAACAGTTTTCAGCTGATTTCAAGCTGTTGTTTCAGCTGTTTTGTGCTCCTTTCAGATTCAATTCGGCCAACTACAACATTTGTGTGCTTCTTTAACCTCTTTCTGCTAATTTCAGCTTTTTGCTATTTCAGATATCACTTTGTTTTATGTCAATTTTAGCTTTTTCAGCTAATTCCACATTTGATGCACTTGTTCCAACCTTTTTCTGCCTAATTCAGCAAAAGTGTGCTGTCTTCCTTCTGGTAATATCAGCTTCTATCTTCCCTTTTCTCTACTTTTCAGCTGTTTTTGCTCAGTTCAGCATTTTTCGTATAATTTCCACTTTTTTGTGCAAATTTCTGCTTCTTTCAGCCAAATTAAGCAAACATGTTCTTTCTGCTTTCTTCTACAGTACTAATATAAGCTTGCTCTAACGTTTTAGCTACCTTTTTAGCATTTTAGCTAGTTTCAGCTGTTTTCAGATAAATTCCAAGTTTTTTGTGGTAATTTCTGCTACTTTCAGCCTAATAAAATTGTTTAGGATAATTTAAGCTTCTTACTTCTTTCAGCTAGTTTCTGCTAGTTTCAGCTTTTTCTATTATTTCAGCTACTATCTAGCTGTTTTATGCTAATTTCAGCCTTTTCAGCTAATTCCACTTTTTTTTCAGCCCCTTTTACTTCCTTCTGGTAGTTTAAGCTTATACAGGTGGTCCCCGACTTACGAGCGAGTTCCGTTCCTCCGAGTACCTCGTAAGGCGAAATCTCGTATGTCGGAACATAAAACACGTGTTCTCGTAAGTCCGGATTTTCGCTCGTAAGTTGGAACATTTATGCTAGCGCTACTACGAACACTCGTTTTTCATCAAAATCATTCATACTACTTCATAAACATGCTCAGAAACGTGTTTCCAAACGGTTAGCTAACACACTTTCATCTAAAAACACAAAAAAGTGCTGTTCGCCAGCTCGTAAGTCCGGAACCTTGTATGTAAGAGCGCTCGTAAGACGGGGAATACCTGTATGTGCCTTTTCAGCTACTTTTCAGCTTTTCTACCAATTTCAGCTTTTTAGCTGATTTCCTCATTTTTGTGCTAATTTCTGCTTATTTAAAGCTAATTCAGAAAACGTGTTATTTCTGTTTTCTAATGGTTTGTTCTTACATTTCAGCTACATTTAGTATGTCTTTTTTAAGCTAATTTTAAGCAAATTTTAGCTACTTTGTTTGGATTAGGTAACTTTCAGGCTTACAAATACAGTACAGTAATAAAGTTATGAACAAATATGACTACCTTGAATGAATAAAACATATTTGATATGTACCGGTAATCTGAAAATAACTACATAAACACTCATTTTAAACACAACAGCCTCTTAGGAGCTTAATATCACATACAAGCTTCTGCTTCAAGTAGGCATTTCCACTTCTACCCTTAAAAAAAAATCTCCGCCCCTAAAATTCAGTCATGGGCAATATTATTAAATAAAAAACAGCCCCCACCAAAAAAAAAGTAATTAAACAGCACAACTAAATTGCAAATCAGTTTTACAGTTTAAGTGTTTAAGTGGGTCATTAATAACAAATAACAAAATTATTAAACAAAAAATCAAGAAATGTTTGATGGGTAGTCACGTGACGTATCAAAATAATGGCTCCTATTTATCAAAATAACGGTGATCAACATGTCGAAAAAACAGTCCAATTTACTTTTGTAAAAAAAAAAGTCTTCTTGTACAACTAAGATTTGAAGCACATAAAAGTTGTGGCAATGGAGAAAGTACTCGACGCGCAGGGTGTTTGAGAGAAGCGGAGCATGCTCTATTCCAGTGGTCCCCAAACTTTTTCCTGTGAGGGCCACATAACTTTTCCCTTCTCTGGTGGGGGGCCGGAGTCAGTTTTTAACAGGAAAAAGTGTGACGATTGCAGGAGTGCCTCAGGGGTGCCCAACCTTTTTTGAACCAAGAGCTACTTTTGAAGTCGGCAGTTTGCCGAGAGCTACTCGTCCAGTCTCAGTATCAAAAAACAAAATTTTTCATATCCCTACTCCTCACTTCTTTAAAGTAAATAAAACAGAACGTAATGTGTTGCTAGTTTTATTTAATTAAAGTATTTTATCAAAGTAAAAGGACGCAATATTTGAAAAGCACACCATATTTTTTAAAGAAACGAATAAACAATGAACTGAACAATATAAAACTCCCTCATTTACACTAACTATTTACAAAAAGTGACTTACAAAGGTGCAGATTTACAAATCTCCAACAACTATTTCAAACCTCAATAAAACCTAAATATCAAAACTAGGCAGCTGCTCTGTGCAGCAGGATGGTGTCATCTGGTGCAAGCTGTATAAAATAAATGTGTCTCTACCTTAGTGGCACTTCTGACACTGAGAGGAGGAGGCCAGGGTCTCATAAGTTCTGCCAGTTAAGCTCTGCCAGTCAACACCTGCTGGAGGTGCCTCGCTCAAGGTACAAACAATGGGGAGACCGGTCATTTTCTGTTGCCGGCCCAAAAGCCTGGAACAGCCTCCCCCTTGAGCTGCGTGCCACCTCTGATCTGACTCTGTTCAAAACCAGACTGAAGACCCACTTGTTCAAAAAAGCTTTCAGTGTGTAACTTTTATTACTTTTGGTATTTTAATATGTAGCATTTTTTATTTCCATTGCCTTTTTATTTCCACTTGTTCAAGGCAGGCAGGTCTCCAGATGATCATCAGTCATTGTGGATCTGTTTTTGGACTTGATGATTTTCATGTGTGAAAAAGCAGACTCACACAGGTAGGTAGATCCAAAAAGTGCTGTTAAGTTCAAAGCACATCTTCGAATGTAAGGATACTTTTCTTCTGAGAGCAGACTCAAGAACTCTCCATCCATGCCAGGTGATGCTCAATTACAGATGAGGCAAATAGACTTTGAATTAGAATAAACAAAAAATACTCCTCCTCCCACTCTGTGTGAAAATAATACGTTTTTGTTTGCTTGTTTGCTAGTTTTCCATCCATGTTTACTGTGTACCGACAGCTTTATGTGAAAGGGAGACAATTCAACTTACTCCTTCATTTTTAAAAACTGTGTTAGGATAGGCTAAGTACTTGGTGACCGTACAGTACTGTACATGTATTCATTTGTAAAAAAAAAAATATATATATATTTTTTTTCTGGGGGCCGGACCAAAGGTGGGGGCGGGCCGGATGCGGCCCGCGGGCCGTGGTTTGGGGAACACTGCTCTATTCACACACGAAGAGCTGTTGGTCAGGATACTTTTTGTTGCCCCATAAACTCTAAAACAGTTAATGAATCAAGTGTTTACTTATGTAGGTAAACACAGATGTTTAACAACTGTTAAAATACACCAGAATGTAGGTAACGGCATCCACTTTATTAAAAATTTTCTA
>JBBPBX010029442.1:0-19038 GCA_038048925.1 Garcialebias charrua
AAAAAACTTTCTCACACATTACCACACAACACAAAGATTTTAACACTGGACTCTGTGTCATCAAACGGGTTATTCACTAAACTCTCGGTCATGTGCTCATTCAGTTTGCACTACTTCTCATATTTGCACTAATGTTTGTATTACATTACTGCCTATAGTCATACTACTGTTTACATTCACTGTTTACATTTATTAATACTGTTTACATTTATTACTACTGTTTACATTTATTACTACTGTTTACATTTACACTACTTTTATATCTACACTACTGCTGATACATATACAGTATTCTCTGACTAGCCTTATTTAAGGATGCCCAATGTGCCTTATGTGCCTTACTGCATATGCCACTTTGCCTCTATACCAACATCAACTACCTCATACATATACTGTGTACATTAACTCATATGCTGCTTTGCCACTCTTTGCAAATGTCAATGCTAGAACCTTCAGTTTATTTTATAGATATACTTTTTATACTTTTTATACTACTATGCAAAAACTCAGGACAGTATTTGATGGAGATGTTCAATATTTATCATCTAAAACTAATTACTCTGACACCCAGCTCACTTATATCAAATATTCTCTGTTCCCTTTAAACACTTATATTTGATAGTACAAACATGTTGTTTGCTTTTCTCCTTGATACAGAAAAGACAAAGTCTTCTAGCCTTGACAATATTTGGATTAGATGTTCTTGTTTGATCAGAACCATGACTTGTTTGTTTTATCTGTAAGACGTCAGAGCTTGTCAAAACTCCACCTGCTTCTTGTTTAAATAGCTTGTCATGTCCAGTACAATTCGGAATTGTGCTGGACAATGTATTTGAGACCAAACTAAGTTTCAAAAGACATTAAAAGCCCTTCCCCCTTGCAAGGTTGTTTGTCTGATTTAACACTGTTCTCTTGTTTATCTTGTGTGATTTTTATTAAGGTAACAGGGGTTTAAAATCCCCATCAGTATTACACTTTTATTATTTCATTTTATGCTTATGTTCATTAAATGTTTAGTGTTTTAGTGTTGGTGTAAATTTTCATACTTTTATACTACTATGCAAAAACTCAGGACAGTGTTACACTTTTACTATTTTATGCTTATGTTTATTAAATGTTTTAGTGTTTTAGTGTTTAAATGGTTACTGTTGCACCGAGGGACTGAGAGAAACACAATTTCAATCCTGTGTATGTCCTGTACATATTGCAGTTCTGACAATAAAGTTGACTTTGACTTTGACTTTATACTAGTCCCTTTAATTTATTTGGCAAAACAACACATTTTGCGCGTCTTTCAGACAAATTTAGAAGATGTATGCCAACATGAGCGGGAATACCTATTCAAGCATCCTGTGACTGAACCACATCCCCTTAGTGTGTATCAGTAGACGTAAACTAGGGATGCACAATATTGGACTTTTGGCCAATATCCGATATGCCAATATGTTAAAACTTATTTGGCCAATAATTGATACCAATACCGATATTTTTTCCCCTAGACCTACTTACAGAGACTACATAGCTTTCTCTGCTGTGGAATTCAAATACTGTACTACATTATTCTGCATATTCTTTGTCAGTTTGACCTGCTACTAAATGCAGATGCCAAAAAGGGTCTGAAAATGATGTAACACTTCAACTTGGATTATGTTTAATGTCAAATTTGTAAATTTTCACAAATCTAAACTCAACCTGTTCAAGAGCGACAAGAGAAAAGTGCATAAGTAGTAGTGCATTTACACAGCGTTTCCCAACCTGGGGGACCCGACCCCCATGGGGGGGGGGAGGGGGGTAGAGAGCACAGGGGGGGTCGCATAAATACGTCTGCTTAAAGGTTGTAAAAATGCCAATTTATTGTCTGTGTAACAACTTTAGAAAATATGCTTTTATTTATAATTATTATGTTTGAAATGTCACGAAAACCTGAGCAACACTGAAGAACCCTCATTTTGGTTGTTTGAAGCATTTTCTATAACTTATTATGTTAAAAACTAAAATCAGTACTGTCATTATAAGAGCGCTTTGTTATGTCATCATACTGTGCGCAGTCTGGATCCCAGTTGGCAGCAAATACAGCGCGGCTGCCTGAGAGGAGGCAGTGAGTTATCGTTGCTCTTGGTTAAGCTCACATTTATTAAATATATAACATAAACGTAAGCATGTGCGGTTGTAAATGTTTAAAATGTGTAAAAACAGACAGAGAAGTCATTTTTCTGACAACATAAGAACATTTTTCCCCTAGTTTAGAACAGACATTGTTATTACTATTGGTGATGGTGAAAGTCAAGAATACTGTCAGGAACAAGCAGCTGACATCAGAAAAGCCTTTGAAAGAGCAGGTAGTGATGTGCACAGAGCCACAGAAGCATCTTTGAGTGTTCATGTTAATCTTTAAAGCTAAAAATCTGCACAATATTGGAGAAACCTTCTGAAACCACCTGCCTGAGTTGATGTGTGGAGCAGTGGATAAAATGAAAACTGTCCCGCTCTCTAACACTGTCAGAGTCAGTCAGAGTCAGAGTTTCTTTATTGTCATATTGTCAAGGACATAATTACGGAAGCGTAGTGCTGACACCTGGGGAAATATTTTTGGGGGCTTATGTAGTAATAACGTGATACGTATCACGTTATTACGTGTTACGTATCACGTTATTACGTGTTACGTATCACGTTATAATACGTGATATTACCACGTTATTACGTGATACGTATCACGTTATTACGTGATAATATCACGTTATTACGTGATACGTATCACGTTATTACGTGATATTATCACGTTATTACGTGATACGTATCACGTTATTACGTGATACATATCACGTTATTACGTGATAATATCACGTTATTACGTGATAATATCACGTTATTACGTGATACGTATCACGTTATTACGTGATATTATCACGTTATTACGTGATACGTATTACGTTATCACGTGATAAGTATAGATGTCCATCCACATGGTATCAGCACCATTACCCATAATGCAAGTTCGCCCATACGCTTGTTTTTCAAAGTCAAAGTCAAAGTCAAAGTCAACTTTATTGTCAGATCTGCAATATGTACTGTACAGGACATACACAGGACCGAAATTGCGTTTCTCTCAGTCCCTCGGTGCAACAGTAAACATCTAAACATTGAAACACTGAAACATATAATAATAGACATAAGCATAAAATAGTAAAACTAACATTGGGTGTTTTTGCCTGCACAATGGCTAATTTACAGAATTTCATCAAGTTTTCTTCTGAGAAGAATCCTGAGCAGAATGGGACAGTTCAATATTATTTAAATGTGAAACCTCAACACATCAAAAGTAATGTTAAATGATTGAGAATAGTTTATGTTTTCACACTTTTTCATGTAGAAATAATCTAACAGGGAGTGCCTGTATGTTTTTTTTTGTTAATCTGCTTATGCATGTTTAAGCTGTCGAAAGACTTAATGTTTATGGGTGAACGTGTCTGTACAGTCTCTGCTATAAGTGCCCAACAAAAATAGGAAATTTTAGGAAAACTGTTTAAAAAAAATTCAATGCAAACTTGAAAATGTGAGTAAGTCTTACAGTTCATGATAAAAGTGAATAACCTATGGAAAGTCTTTAAAGCATATGATTTTTAAAAAATTATTAACAGTATTTTGTTCCTTTTTTACAATGGCATGTTGTTTCCACAGAGTGCAGTAGTTTTGTATAGGATGACATTTGTCTGTGATATTTTATGGCTATGTTAAGAAAATTTTAGGAAAAAAGTTAAATGCAAACTTGACAAAGTGTGTAAGTTTTCACAAACAAATGCAATACTGTATTGATATTCCTGTAGCAAGTCTGCATTTTAGAACATCACGTCGACATGAATGTGCTGCTCTAGATGGTAGAGTGATGAAAATTCAATAAAATGAAGACACTTTTCAACTGTTTGCTGTATTATTTTCTTTAGACATGTTATGTTTTTTAGGACAAGTCAGTGTCAACGTTACATCTGCCTGGGGGGATTTATTCAGTTTTATGTCCCCTGTCAGAGCTTGGGGAGAGAGGCTGGCTTCTGTGCTGCTTTCATCCAGTAGGTAGTTCCAGATAAAATGCAAATTAAGGGATGTACTGTAGAGCCTAGAACTGCAGGTCTGACCTCCAAAACAAGATGATTAAGATGCACACTTAAACAGTTTAAAGTTCTCCACTTTCTTGACCAAGAGTTTGATACTACAAAGTTTTGAAAGTGTCAACCTTTTCATTCAGAAAACTAGCATTCCCATGTACTTGATTTGTCTTGGTTAATTTACTCCTGAATACATTTCTGATAAACTAGGGCTGGACGATATGGCCAAAATTTTTATCACGATATAGTTCTTAATTTCGGTCGATAACGATATAATTCGATATCGATATAAACAATATAAAAGCCTAAAAAAAAACTATAAACTATACAAATAAATTAATGTTCTCCTTGTATTTGTATTTAGCCTCCAAAAAGATGGAAATCACCATCAAATAAACATAAACTTCTCAACCCAATAATTCTCAGTCGGGTCATCTGGACACTTTCTTTTTTATAGAAACGTTTCACCCTCCATCCTCCATCCAATTTCTATAAAAAGAAACTGTCCAGATGACCCGACTGAAAATTATTGGATTTGGTACGTGGATTATTGAGCATGAACTTTCTTGCCATAAAATTCTCAACTGTGTCAATATTAATAGTTTTAACTTTAAACATCTTTAAAATTTACAGCATTGAAATTCATAGTTAATTAAATAAAACTTTTGGGTGTTGTTATTTATAAGAAGCTGACATAGAAATCTCATGGAAATTACTTAAGAATAAAAATAACAAAATCAATTGCATTACTGTATAAAGTAAAATAGTTTTTGAATGACAAAGTTTTGAATATATTGAATAATGTAATGATTGTTCCATATTTAATCTGTTGTATTGAAGTTTGGGGAAAAGCATGTAAAACTATTACAAACCCTGTTTTTTTTGTTTTGTTTTTAAAGAGCTACAAGAATTATTAGTAGGAAGTGCTATGGTCACCCAACAAATATTTCATCAGTTTAAATTATTAAAATTTTATGATTTGGTTGAACATAGTATTTTACAAGTCATGTATAAAACTGAAAACAAATTACCCCCCAAATATTCAATTAAAATTTGTTTAAAGTTATTAAACCCTGAATGCTGGTGAAGATTCTCAGTCGTCCAGGACATGATGAAATAAAAAAAAAGGCGTTCAAGTCCAGTTGATCCTGTATTGAACACCTTTTTTTGATTAAACCCTGAAGGGAATGTAAATGTTTGTAAAACCTCCATTTAGGACTAGTTTGAAGGAGCTGAGTTGTAAATCAGGAAACAGGATTGTGTTGACTTGATATCACCATAAACATTTCTAAAACTATTTATATGTTTTAAAAGATGATTAAATCAAAGTTGTTGGGAAGGTGTGTGCAGGTGAAGTGAAGGTTGTTGTTTGTTTGTAGTTATTTTGTATTTTTTAAACAAGGGGCAGATATTAAAACACTATTTTCGTCTTTCTGCACATTTTCATTCAGTGTTTTTTCTTCTTCTGATGAATTTGTTTTATTTTGAATAAAAAAACATGCAGCGCTGGGGCTGTTTGTTTACGTCGTAGTTTCAGGGAAACGTTGGCTCAAACTTTATTGTTCTTCATCTTCTGACTCTCATCATATTCTATCGAGTGGAAACTCTTCAGATTAAACAAGTTAGATGTTCCCACCGCTAGTTAGAACGACTTTGTCACGTTTTGCAAAATAAAGAAACCGAGTAAGACTCGCTGCAGATGAGACCTGCAGTTTAACAAAACCGAACTACGTCCACACCTACGAATTAGTCTTTCCTCTCATCAGTGATGTCGTCTCTTTCTCTTCGCTTGTGAAACTTTGTTCAGTCACATTCTGACGGTCATGAGCACTCGTTTGACTCGTTTTGAAGCGAAAACTTAACGCGCTTTGGAGACTAGCTTAGCTTTTAGCCTGCTACCGCTAACGCCTGCTGCTGGACTGAGCGCTGCGTAACAACGACGTCACCACGCACGTTTTGTGTCACAGCTTTTTCTGTCCGGGCGGGTTGTTGAAGCAGCCGCTCCAACCCGAACAGAAACAGAAAAACGTCAGTGAAACGTTGTAAAATCCTATCGAAATATCGAAAATATGCTTAAACTTCATATCATCGTTATTGAATAAAAGTATATCGCGATATTTATCGTTATTGAATTATCGTCCAGCACTATGATAAACTGACTCTAACTCCCATGTTTACCACCAAACAATATCTCTAAGATATGCATTAAAGACAGAGATCCAAACTTCACTCAAAATAAGCTAATGTGGTTTTTCGTAGTTTCATGAAAACTAAACACGAGCGGGTTTTTCCCCCCACATTTTTTGCTTATCAAACATCTGCATTTTCTATGAAACGCCATCAGGTTGTAGCTCTGTTAGCTTGCTCCCTTTAAAAACCCCAAATGCTGATACCATGTGGATGGACATCTATACTTATCACGTTATTACGTGATAGGTATCACTTAATAACGTGATATTATCACGTAATAACGTGATAGTATCACGTAATAACGTGATAATATCACGTTATTACGTGATACGATATTATCACGTAATTATGTAATTACGTGATAATATCACGTTATTACGTGATACGTATCACGTTATTACTACTTAAGCCCCCCCCAAAAAAATTCCCCAGGTGTCAGCACTACGCTTCCGTACATAATACTGTAGATAAAATGGCTGAAAATTGCAAAAATCAGCTGCATGATAGGATCAGGAAGATATCTTGACAAAACTACATTTTTTTTAAAGAATGTTTTTAAAATTACTCTGTTGTTAGTTTTTACAGAAAAGTTCTGTGAGTAATTCTCAAAACAGTGTTCTGGTTTCTGTTGCACAACTACCAGTTTATACCTTTTACAAATAAAAGTTTGTAACTATTTTTTATACACTATTATTACTTATAATATTAATTACAATAATTACTTTATTCTTTTAATAATTTTCTGAAGAGAGATGACGAGATTAATCTGATTGAGTCTTTCGGGAGAGGGGAGTAGCGAGGGATTGGGGGGGGGGGTCCCAGATTGGCTAGGAAGTAAGAAGGTGGGGTCTTTGAGGAAAATAGGTTGGGAAACACTGCATTAATACATACACTTTACATGTTCTTAAATAAAAAATTAATTTAAAACAGAATCCTTTTACATCGGTGAGTTCTTTTGATGGAATGTCCGATATTTAACTTTATCGCTAATATCAGCCGATACAATACCATACGATAATATTGTGCATCCCTAATGTAAACATATCGAAGCCACGAAACAAACCTCGTAGAGATGGAGTAATGACACGACACAAGAGTGGCAGCAATCAGGCTGCGTCCAGGAAACACTAATGAAGAGCCTCAAATGCAGCGACCAATTTACCACAGTGAGAACAAACACACACACACAGCAAGAATACAAATATAAACCAAGCTCATTAAAATGATGCAGGAACATCGTTATTTATTACACGGAGAAAACTTATGCATCAGTTTAAAAAAAAGTATAATATATGTGTTTATTTGTGTTGCATTAAATAACCTACAAGCACGCCATGTGTCATGCAGAGAGTGACTCATCCTCCAACCTCCTCAGCACACACACACATCCACCAGTGTCCCTGGTGTGTGTGTGTGTGTGTGCATTCGTGTTCATATGTCTCATGCAGATGTGTAACTACCCCACGCACTTCCTCCCACCCATCATTCAGTCCCATTCACACATGGTCAAAACCACGGGGGCTTGAAAGCGAGCGGGACAGAGGAAGGATGAAGTGGGGGAGAGCTGACAGGGACGATGAAGAGGGAGGAAGAGAGAGGACAGGCTGGTTGAAAGAGGCTTGATGGTGAAATGGCACAGGGGAATTGGAGAGAAACGAGAGGAGAAAGGCTGGATGAGAACAAAAAAACGACTAAACCTAATGGCTTCTTTGCACTTGAAGAGACTCCAGCCGCTCCGAAAATCATCAACCAACCAATTCATCCAGCTCACGCACTTAGGGACGGAAACTAACCTCTGACTGATGTAAAAGACTTCAAAGACTCCCTTTAAACTAGTTTAAAGAGGAAACATTTCCATGTGAATCAAAGTCTGTTTACTCATGCNTATATATTAATTTAAAAAAATATATATATATATTTTTTTTTTTTTACAAAATAATTTGTTAATGGATGTTTTCTGCGGAGAGGAGAAATCTTTGGAGAAATCACAGCCATGACTTCTACACTGAGATCTAAGCAACAGTCTATCAGTTTAGAACCACCAGTTTTTAGACTGTTGCAATGGGGAGAACCGGAGCATCCCGGAGAAAACCCCGACATGCACAGAGAGAACATGCAAACTTCACTGTGCAGCCCATTTTTTTAATCTTGCGAGATGATGTATGTGATGAGTTCTTACACACATCTTGTGTTGTGTGGGTTCTCGCTGAAACAGAACCAGGATGAGTAACAATCTATCAGTTTAGAACCACCAGTTTTTGGAATAAGCATGTTTTTAGACTGTTGCAATGGGGAGAACCGGAGCATCCCGGAGAAAACCCGACAGGCACGGAGAGAATATGTAAATGTCACCGTGCAGCCCTTTTTTTTTTAAACAAAATAATTTGTTAATAATGTTTTTTCCCAGTAAAGATCCATTAAAGCCAGAATAAAAAGTTGTTGTTTTTTCTATTTTGGGGGTCCTGGGATCAAACAAACACACAACACAATACGACACATTGAGTAGGTAAAATAACAGCAATGCTTCTGGTGGCTCTGTGTCGTGACATCATTCTAAGAAAGAAAGTGGTGAATCTTGAATATCCTGGCACACATTTTCCTGAATTTTCGAAAAGGTTTTCTGGGTTTAACCTCAATTAATGGTTGGACGCTGTTTGTAACGCTTGCAACTGAGTCCTCCTCAGGTGCTGTTTCCTTCAGTTTTTCATCCAAGTCATTGTTTAAGGCAGGTGACACCATTCTGTGCTCAGGATTTGAAGTATCGAGACTGGACTGGTTGTGAGACATGATTTCTAAACCATGATTCACGTAGCAGTCATTGTCAAAGACTAAAAGATGGTTCATGGTGATAAAGTTGTGGTTTAATGCATCTTCTGGAACAATTCGGTCTTTGGGGTTCACAGCTAACATCCTTTGGATAAGGTCTGAAAACTCTTCTAAGTCTCGTTCTTCATGAGGATCATCAATAATACGCTTTGCTGTCCTTTCGTAATTTTCCTCAATAATTCTTTCTCCGGACTCCGCTTGAAATTCTTCAGCTGTTTTTAACCTCCAGATACTTTCAGATTCAGTGTGTTCAAGCGTAAAATACTTGGTAGTCCGGCACGCTCTGTCCAGTACAGATTTATCAGGCTGACCAGCGAGACTGATAATTGATTTAAGGAGTTCATACTCTGAGTTCCCTAAAAACAAAGGTTCACCCAGACAGAGCTCACTCAAAACACAGGCAACACCCCACATGTCCATCGCCTCATCTGGTGAATATCCCAGGAAGACTTCTGGAGATCTGTAGCCTGGAGCCTGAAACAGTTCCTGCGCTGATAAATCAGACGTTAAATGGCAAAGCCCAAAGTCAATTAATTTAACTTTAAAGGGGGCAGAGTCGTGATTTACTAACATTAAGTTGTCCGTTTTAATGTCAGTATGCGTCATTCCAAGATCTTTCAAAGCTTTGAGAGCAATAAATAACTGTTTTGCGATGGCTCGGATCTCAGACATCCTCAGAGGTGACCAGTCTCTTTGGGTCATAAAATCAAACAAGTTTAGATCCAGTAATTCAAATGTGAAGCAGAAACAGTCTTGATACATGAAAGAATCAAAACTTTTCATGACATTGATTTGGTCAGGATCAAACTGCTGGAGACGTGAAAAAGCATCTAGCTCTTTAAAAGCTGTAAATGCATCTTCTTTAGCCATAACTTTTAACGCAACCATCTGGTCGGTGTCACCTTTACGGCATTTAGCCACTAATCCGTATTGTCCTTGTCCAAGAACATTTTCTACGTGGTAAATGTCGGATCCATTACAAATGGTATAACCTTTTCTAATTTCTCTCATCAAATTTCTTGGCTCAAAATCTTTAGCCAAAGATATGTTAGATTTTAAATTGTCCATTTTGAGAGACGCTGGACCTTCTGGTCCGTGAACTTTCTTCAAGTCAGAGATCATTTTCAGAGGCTGAAAATTGACCGGATTCAGCTGAGATGGCCGAAAGCAGCTGTTTGCAAGTGAAACTTGATAAATTTCAGTCAAAATCTATTAAGATTCGATGCAAAATGACAAAAAATATGCCAAAACAAGTAAATAACTTCACAATTCAAAAACAATTCGTTTTCAAGAGAAGATTATCTAGAGAACTTTCGGTAGGACAACGCTACAGAATGACTGAATCTTGTGGATACCGATCTTTTATGTTGTAAACATTAGTGACGCATCAAAGGCAAAGCGTCCTATGCCGTGACGTCACAAAGACGCCCGACTCGGTGACGTCACAATGGCAAAAATCCAAATTCCAAAAGCAAAAAAAAAACCAAAAAAAAGCCAACTTCCGATGACCGCACTGTCAAGCCAACTCAAGATGGCCGCTGCAGCCAGTCAACTGTAGCCAACATAAATGATCCATCATTCTAAACTACACAGCTAAAATATGACCCAGTAAGAGCTAGAGTCCTCCACAGTTACACTTTTTAGGATAACGGCATGAGTTTAAGATTAACCGCTACAATGCCGTTATTTATTAACAAAATAGTATCTTAGTTAAAACTACGTGAAAGGTGGCGGAAGATTCCTCATAGAAACTTGAATAAATACATCAACATTAATAATTCAAAATAAAATTATACTTTTTAAAGTAAAAATATGATATACTGTCTGTACCTCGACGTTGTGCCAGGTCAGGAGTTGAACTTTTGTTTCGTTGTCTAACTCAAAAAGTTATTAAAAAAAATATATACCACAAACGCGAACAGTAAAGAGTAAAGGACCAATAAGGGAGCCCCGTTTAGGTCACGTGATCTTAAACCAGGGGACTCTGAGGAGAGGTTTTCGTTGGTTTAATCGAATTAAGTTTTTACCTGCTTCACTTTAGAAGTTCATCCTTCTTGCTGTTTTCATTTACAGGAAGTACTAACGGTCCCGTTTCATTCTGGTTATGCCATAGACATATATACGTATATTTATATTTGTCTATGTTGTCAACTACCTGCTTAATACTGCCACCTTATGGGCAAAATGAGAGGTGCAAATTCAGTTCAATTCAACTCAGTTTATTACAACAGAAGTCATCTCAGGGCACAGAACAGAAGCAATCATATATTTAAAAACAAGTTAAAACTATTTATCTGAGGAGCTGACTGCTTTGAATTTAACTTAATTGCAGAATTCTCATCTTGAGCAAGCATGAAGGCGACAGTGGAAAGTGGAAATTCTTGCATACCGCAATAATTTAGTTTATTTATTCATTCATTCTATAATAAAATACAAAACAATTAACATATATACAATAAGAAAAATAAAAAATAAAATGAAAGGCAGCAGATGAAGAAAAAATCTTATTATATCTGCCCCTTGTTCTCTAATTAACAATTCAAACAAACATTTTCTTTAAATACCAAAAACAAAATGAACAACTCATTTAACTTACCAAATCTCATACAATTCTCATTAAACTCCATTCAGATATTTTTTTCAACAATTTAACCATAACCATTCTTTTAAATACAAACATTGATTTAGCTTCTTTAACATCTGTCTCCAAGTCATTCCACAGCCCAACTCCCTGAATTATGGTAGACCTTCCCTTTAAACTAGTTCTATACTGAGGTTTCACAACAAACATCATAGGGGCCGAGATGGTGTAGAGGCAGGGCAGCCGGCTCAGGACCAGAAGGTCTCTGGTTCGATCCCCGGTCACGGCATACCTCGTTGTGTCCCTGGGCAAGACACTTGACAGTTAATCCCGGTAGGACAGGCAGCGCCTTGCATGGCAGTCTACCGCTACCGGTGTATGAATGGGTGGATGGTTGGTACTGTGAAGCGCTTTATGGCCTCTCGAAGGGGGCTGGAAAGCACTATAAAAGTAAGCTCCATTTACCATTTACCTAGCCTGGTTGGAACCAGACCCATGTCCTTCACTTCGCTTTGTGCAGTGAAGGGAAATGAGAATTGAGCGGAGCTGTGCAGGAAGGCGAGGGCCAGGCTACCATTTACCATCTCTGTCCCCTTAAGATTATTGTGGGCAGCCGTGGCGTAGTGGTAATGGCAGTCGTTGTGGGCGGCCGTGGCGTAGTGGTAATGGCAGTCGTCCCCCGATCGGAAGGTTGGAGGTTCAAATCCCGGTTCCCCACACCATGTGTCGTTGTGTCCCTGGGCAAGACACTTAACCCCAAGTTGCTCCCGGTAGGACTGGAAAGGCTCCTTGCATGGCAGTCTGCCGCTACCGGTGGATGGGTGGATGGCTGGTATTGTAAAGAGCTTTGGGGCTCCTCACAGGGGGCTAGAAAGCGCTATATAAATAAGCTCCATTTACCATAACAACTTAATATTTTTTTTTCATTCATTCATTCAACCTTTATTTATACAGGCTAGCCTCAATACATTTGGATATTTGAAGGCAGTGTATTATTCTGAGCTCTATACATAACTGACAAAATATTATAATCCACCAAATCATAGAAATTCAGCAATTTCATTTGATACCATACCAACTTTATTTATAGAGCACTTTATGCACCCAACAGGACCAAAGTGCTGTACACAATCATAAAATACAATACAATCATAAAATGGAAAGGTCTAAAAACAGTACTAAAATAATAAAATACAAACACAATAAAACGAAGTTAATACATCTCAGATTGTATCAAAAGCCAAAGAAAAAAGATGGGTTTTAAGAAGAGACTTAAAAACATCTAGTGAAGAGGCCTGTTTTATGTCTAATGGGAGGTCATTCCAGAGCTTAGGAGCTACCACAGAGAAAGCACGGTCCCCTCTAAGCTTGCGCCTTGTCTTTGGTACCCTCAGAAGCAAAGTCAGCTGACCTGAGCGAACGAGAGGGTGTGTAGTAATGCAGCAGCTCAGACAGGTATGGAGGGGCATGGCCATTAAGAGCTTTAAAAGCAAATGAAAGTATTTTTAAATGAATCTTGTAACGCACCGGCAACCAGTGCAAAGAAGCCAAAACAGGGGAAATATGGTCAAATTTTCGTGTACCTGTTAAGAGTCGTGCAGCTGCATTTTAAACCCTCTGAAGCTGGGAAGTACATGAATCACTAATACCTACATAAAGTGAATTACAGTAATCTAGCCGTGTGGTCACAAATGCATGGATTGCTGTTTCAAAGTGCTGTCTAGGAAGGATGGCTTTTACTTTGGCTAGCTGCCTCAAACGAAAAAAGCTGGATTTTACAACTGTTTTAATTTGAGACTCCAGCTTAAAGGGGACCACACATTCAAAATTCACTTTTTAATGTTTTTTTTACTGAACTTTGGGTATGTACTTCATAAAAAAACAGTCCTAGTGCTAAAAAAATGCACCCAGTGGTTTATTTACTCTAAGTAGATTTATTTATCTTAGATAGAAACACTCCGATTGCACTTCCTGCGGTTTGTGACGTCACAAACCGCAGCCACAACCCACACCAAACCTGAGTCCAGCCCCTCACCTAGCAACCCCTGGTGCGGCTCAACCCACTTCAGTATAAAAAACGTCACGGTTGCCGAGCAGTTTAGGAACTGACCTGGCGGTCATTTATTTATTTATTCATTTATTTAGCCCCCGGGGGGGCTATGGGCTCAGCCCTGCTCCAGCCAGCAGCACATCTTGAGTAAAACCAGAATGTTTTATTACCTTGTTTGAATGAACTCTGTCTCGTTGAAACTGTGCACACACACTCTCGCGGTTTGGACTTGTTTCTTATATGATGAAGGACTGCTCTTGCACAACTGTCAGTTTGGTCGAGCGGTTACGACACTTGAGCGGCACGCAGGAGACCAGAGTTCGCATCTTGTCAACGGCATCGTTTTTTTTCCCCCTTTTTATTTAAAGCCTTTTGTTTCGGAGAAATCGGGGTGAAACTAGATATATACATCGACATAATAATACTTTATAATTGTTATTTTTACGTTTTAGTTCAATTTTTAGTGTAATATCGCTCCCAACGCGCAGCCGGCAGAAAACTGTGCACACACACACACTTACTCGCGGGACGACAGTCTGTACCATCAAGCACCACTGATCGATATATTTTCAGATTAGCAACTTATTTATTTTAAGAATACCTTTCACTTCATCAAAATCTAATCAAAACTTCAGCGTTCTAAATGTAGGTGGTTGTGATTGTTTCTTATACGATGAAAGACTGCTTTTTGCATAACTGCCCGGTTGGTCTAGAGGTAGTGAATTGGACTCGTTATCCGAAGGACACGGGTTCGCTTCCCGGTCGCGGCATCTTTTTTTTTTTTTCCGGAGAGATCGGGCTGCAGTTAGCTGCTGGCTTTTGAGGACAGTGTGGGTCCGGTCCGGTCAGAGGTTAGGTTGCCTCATATGGACAAATTAACTGGAAACACTCTTTGCGTTTGTCTGGATTGGATGTGCAGCCAGCCGTGGACCAAAGCGCTGCATGCAACTAGCAGGAGCTACGCGGGCTGTTTGTTACCGAAGGAGGAGGAAGAGCTCGGATTCGGGAGGGCATGATAAAAAGGAGCAGCTAATGGCGGCGCACACAAACAGCTTTCGGTAAGTTATTTTTTAAGCTAGCACTAACAGTAAGTCAAACGAGTAATAAAAAAAGGCTAATTTTAAAACAACAACAGATTTGAGATACTGGCAGTTACAGAGGGCGGAGACAGAGTTTTGACGGGCGTGGACTTCAGAGCTCATTATCATAAACAGGTCGTTTAGAACGGAAGTTAGAAATGGCAGAATTAAAAAGGGTATAATTTATTATCTAAGAATTATTTTTTGTATTAAATTGAATGAACGGGGTCTGGATAGCACACAGACATACCATAAAAATTTAAAAAACCAATATGTGGTCCCCTTTAAGACCAGCATCCATCTTGACCCCTAGATTTGTAACAACTGGCCTGACATACTGAGCCAAGGAGCAATCATCGGACAGAGAGTCTCCAGTCGAATTGCCAAAAATCACCACCTCAGTTTTGTCTTCGTTAAGTTTCAAGAAATTTAGGGCCATCCAGGCCTTCAAATCTTCCAAACATAGGAACAGAGACCGAAGAGAGGTGGAGTCTGCTTTCTTTAAAGGTACGTAGATCTGTGTGTCATCTGCATAACAATGAAAAGCAATCCCGTATTTCCTAAAAACAGAACCAAGCGGAAGGAGGTACAACAAAAATAGAAGAGGGCCCAGAACTGAGCCCTGCGGAACACCACATGAGAGCGGAGCAGAGGAGGACCTATGTCCATCAATACAGACACAAAAAGTACGCTTGGTCAGATAAGATCTAAACCAGTCTAAGGCTATATGACCAATGCCCACCCACTGTTCTAAACGTGCAATTAAAATGTTGTGATCAACTGTGTCAAACGCAGCTGATAGATCCAACAACACCAAAACAACACAGTCACCAGAATCAGTCGCCAAGAATATATCATTAAAAACTTTTAAAAGAGCTGACTCTGTGCTATGAAATGATTTAAAGCCGGACTGAAAAACCTCTAAAATATTATGTTCAATGAGTTAGGCCATTAGCTGATTATAAACTACCTTCTCAAGAATTTTCGAAACGAAAGGCAATTTAGAGATCGGTCTATAGTTGCTAGGACAGCATGTATCCAAGTTTGGTTTCTTGATTAGAGGCTGGACAACTGCATGTTTCAGATTTGTTTTTGATCAACAGCAGTAGTTACTTGTTCCATTTATTCCATGACAGCCATAGACGTAGAATTCTTTGCTCTGAACCCATATTGACTGTTAGTTAGAATATTATGTTTTTCAATAAATTGATCCAATCTGGTAACGAATGGTTTCTCCAAGATTTTTGAAAACTGTCGTAACAAGGATATCAAGGAACACACTTTCATCACCACTTTTGAAAAGAGGAACTACCTTAGTAACTTTCATTCTATCTGGAAATACTCCTGTCGTAAAGGATAAATTACATATTATGTCAATGGTGTCTTATGCCAATAAGAATCAATCAACAGAGGACGCCATCTCCTCTGTGGTCCACACTGCTCTCACTCACCTGGAGCAGAAGGACTCCTACATCTGTCTGCTCTTTGTGGACTTCACGTTCGCCTTCAACACCATGATCCCCCAAACTCTGATAGACAAACTATTCACACTAAGACTAAGCCCCTCTATTTGTAACTGGGTACAGTACTAGACTTCTTAACAAACAGACCTCAGTCTGTGAGGATCCACAACTTCTCCTCCACCATAACTCTCAACACTGGCTCCCCTCAGGGCTGTGTGTTGAGCCCTCTCATATTCACTCTGCTCACGTCTGACTGTGCACCTACCCATCCAAGCTGTCATATTGTAAAGTTTGCAGATGATACAGTGGTGGTGGGATGCATCACAAACAACGATGAGCCCAGCTACAGGCAGGAGGTGGAACACCTGGAGAGCTGGTGCAAGAAGAACAACCTTCACACCAATGTGAAGAAGATGAAGGAGAAGGTCTTGGATTTCAGATGGAACAAACACATCTACCAATGATAGGTGGAAGTGGTCTCCAGCTACAAGTATGTGCACCTGAATGACGACCTCAGCTGGAGCAACAACACCACCCGTCTGATCAAGAAAGGTCATCAGAGACTCTACTTCCTCAGACGGCTGAGACGAGCTGGTCTGAGCAGCCCAGTCCTCACCTCCTTCTACAGGTGTGCAGTGGAGAGCATCCTGTGCTCCAGCATCAACGTGTGGCATGGAGGCTGCACAGCTGCAGAAAGAAAAGCTCTGCAGAGAGTGGTGAAGGCTGCACAGAAGATGTTGGAGTCAGTCTCCCCACCATCACAGACATCTACACCTCCAGATGCAGGAAGAGAGCCACCTGCATCATGAAAGACCCCACTCACCCAGCACACACACTTTTTGCCCCACTCCCCTCAGGAAGGAGGTTGAGGAGCATCAAGTGTAGAACCACTAGACTGAGGAACAGCTTCTACCCTGAGGCTGTTAGACTCATGACTCTCTAACCAGGATAATCACTATGAGAAGAAAAAAATCACAGTAATGCCTGTTTGATTGGTGAAATGTGCTGCTGATATTTTCATGTCACTGTATTCATTCATACTCATCTACTCACACAGACTCATGTTCGTGCTGCTGTTGTTCGGCGCATTGTTTTGCAGTATTAGTGTATTTCTTATTTTAACGTATTTCTTATTAGATCATTAGTAAGGTTTATTTATCCATCCATCCATTATCTTTACCCGCTTCTTCCATTTTGTGTCATGGGGGTTGCCGGTGCCCATGTCCAGCAATCACTGTGCGAAGGGCAGGGTGCACCCTGGACGGGTCGCAAGTCCATCACAGGGTCACATAGAGACAAACAACCATTCACTCTCTCACTTACACCTAGGGACAATTTAGAGTCACCAATCAGCCTAACTAACATGCATGTTTTTGGTCTGTGGGAGGAAACCAGAGTACAGTACCTGGAGAAAACCCACGCATGCACGAAGAGAACATGCAAACTCCACCCAGAAAGGCCCCTGGACCAGGATTTGAACCAGGGACCTGCTCGCTGAGAGGTTTATTTATGCATTTTGTATTTTTGCTGTTGTTGGATGTAACTGGGACCCTGTGTACACAATTTCATTCCACCTCAAGTACCACATGTGATGTGAATGACAATAAAACCAACTTGAACTTAATTTCAGCTGTTTTGTGCTCCTTTTACAGAGATTATTTCTAACGACAACATTTTTGTGCTTCTTCCAACTTCTCTCTGCTAATTTCATCTTGTTATGCTCTTTTTAGCATTTCAGTTTTTGCTGCATTTTCATTTAGTATTTAGCTGTTTTTATGCTAATTTTAGTATTTTCAGCTAATTCAACGTTTTGCACTCTTTTAAACTTTTTTCTGCCTAATTCAGAAAAAATGTGCTCACTCCACTTCCTTCTGGTAATTTAGTCTTCTTTCAGCTTACCGATATTTACGCAAATTTCAACTTTTTTTGCTATTTCAGCTAATATTTAGCTGTTTTATGCTAATTTTAGCTTTTTTAGCTAATTCCACGTTTTACACTCATTTAAACTTTTAAGATACGATTAGACATAACTTTATTAATCCTGCAGGAAATTGTTGTGCTAGAGTTTCAGTACAAAGGAACAAACACAAGGAAATTGGGGGAGTGGTGGCGCAGTGGTGAGACGGTGGGCCTGTGATGGGAAGATCTCCGGTTCAAGCCCCAGTACCGACAACATCAAAAAATGTGTGTGGAAAAAGGTGAAACACCCACACCTGCCTCCATCCTCATTCACCCCACTCTGGGCCCCTGAGCAAGGCCCTTAACCCCCACCATCTGTTCCCTAAACAGGTCTCTCTTGAAAATGAGTTCTCGTGGCTCAATAAGACTACCTGGATAAATAAAGGGTAAATGAAAAAAAATGAATCACACAAGATAAAAAAAATAATAACAGAGAATATTAAAAATATTAGAGAATATAAAAATACCAACAATTAAGGTCTAAAACAGGTCAGGTGCAGACAGAAACATTAAAGTGTTTATTGTGGTGCAGGAATAATTTTATTGTTCTATGTGTAGAAAGGTGGAGGAGATGAAAAGTTTGATAGCCACAGGGAGGAAGGACTTCCTGTGTTGTTCTGTGGAACATGAGTTGGTGGAACACCTCAGTGGTCTCAACGACTGAAGGTGCTGCAGTTTAAGGCAGACATCCATCATTCTGGCAAATAAAAAGGCTATTTTAAATATTTTTGTACTGTGTTAAGTAACTGTACTATACTGTATACTGTATATACTATATATATATATATAT
>JBBPBX010029442.1:19130-35882 GCA_038048925.1 Garcialebias charrua
ATATATATTTATTCATTCATTCAACCTTTATTTAAACAGATAAGTCACATTGAGCCTCGAAGACTCATTTACAAGTGAGATCTGTTTGGACAGACAATAAAAGTGGTTATTATTGTTATTATTTTTATCATCATTAGTAGTACCGGTAGTAATAGTAGTAGTAGCAGCGGTAGCAGCAGCAACATTAGTAGTAGTAGTAGTAGTAGTAGTAGTAGTAGTAGTGTAGTAGTAGTAGTAGTAGTAGTAGTAGTAGTAGTAGTAGTAGTAGTAGTAGTAGTAGTAGTAGTAGTAGTAGTAGTAGTAGTAGTAGTAGTAGTAGTAGTAGTAGTAGTAGTAGTAGTAGCAGCGGTAGCTGCTACAACTTGTGTTTACTTGGTCCGTGTTTGTGTTTGTTTTTCTGTTGATTTCAGTGAAATATAACACAATATGGCCTAGATTATAGCTTACAGGCTTACAAAGTATTAGCTCGTTCTGATCAACCTGTTTTGCTCCTTGTATTATTAGTATCATGCACATAGACAATTAGAAGGGAAATAAATTGGGAAATAAATTGTTTGAAAAACTGTTAAAACTTTTTATTTTCTTTCTTTCTTTATTGTCTCTCTGTTTTGGTCCATCCATCCATCCGTTTTCTTCCGCTTATCCGGGGTCAGGTCGCGGGGTAGCAGCCTATAAGGAGACCAAGACTTCCCTCTCCCCAGCCACTTGGAGCAGCTGCTCTGGTGGAATCTCAAGAGAAACATAGTCCCTCCAGCGTGTCCTGGGTCTTCCTCTGGGCCTCCTCCCGGTGGGACATGCCCGGAACACCTCACCAGGGAGGCGTCCAGGAGGCATCCTAACCAGATGCCCGAGCCACCTCAACTGGCTCCTCTCGATGTGGAGAAGCAGCGGCTCTACTCCGAGTCCCTCCCGGATGACTGAGCTTCTCACCCTATCTCTAAGGGAGAGTCCAGACACCCTGCGGAGAAAACTCATTTCAGCCGCTTGTATCCGAGATCTTGTTCTTTCGGTCATAACCCAAAGCTCATGACCATAGATGAGGGTGGGAACGTAGATCGATCGGTAAATTGAGAGCTTTGCCTTTTGACTCAGCTCTCTCTTCACCACGACAGACCGGTACAGCGCCCGCTTCACTGCGGACGCTGCACCTATCCGCCTATCGATCTCACGCTCCAGTTTTCCCTCATTCGTGAACAAGATCCCGAGATACTTAAACTCCTCCACTTGGGGCAGGACCTCCTCCCCGACCCGGAGAGGGCATGCTACCCTTTTCCGGCTCAAGACCATGGCCTCGGATTTGGAGGAACTGATCCTCATCCCGGCCGCATCACACTCGGCTGCAAACCGCTCCAGCGAAAGCTGTAGATCACGAACTGATGAAGCCAATAGGACCACATCATCTGCAAAAAACAGAGAAGCGATTCTAAGGCCACCAAAACGGATCCTCTCAACACCTTGGCTGCGCCTAGAAATTCTGTCCATAAAAGTTATGAACAGAATCGGTGACAAAGGGCAACCTTGGCGGAGTCCAACTCTCACCGGAAACGAGCCTGACTTACTGCCAGCAATGCGGACCAAGCTCTGACACCGGTCGTACAGGGACCTAACAGCCCATATCAAAGGGCCTGGTACCCCATACTCCCGGAGTACCCCCCACAGAACCCCCCGAGGGACGCGGTCGAATGCCTTCTTCCAAGTCCACAAAGCACATGTAAACTGGTTGGGCAAACTCCCACGCACCCTCCAGGACCCTGCTGAGGGTGTAGAGCTGGTCCAGTGTTCCACGACCAGGACGAAAACCACACTGCTCCTCCTGAATCCGAGGTTCGACTATCCGACGGACCCTCCTCTCCAGAACCCCTGAATAGACCTTACCAGGGAGGCTTAAGAGTGTGATCCCTCTATAGTTGGAACACACCCTACGGTCCCCCTTTTTGAATAGGGGAACCACCACCCCAGTCTACCAGTCATGGGGAACTGCCCCCAATGTCTATGCAATATTGCAGAGTCGTGTAAGCCAACACAACCCTGCAACATCCAGAGCACTAAGGAACTCCGGGCGAATCTCATCCACCCCTGGGGCCTTGTCACCGAGGAGCTTTTTAACCACCTCGGTGACCTCAGCACCAGAGATTGGAGATCCAAAGTCCCCAGGCTCCGCTTCCTCAGTGGAAGATGTGCCGGTGGGATTGAGGAGGTCTTCGACGTATTCCACCCACCGACTCACGACATCCCGAATTGAGGTCAGCAGCACACCATCTCCACTAGAAATAGTGTTGGTGGTGTGCCGCTTCCCTCCCCTGAGACGCCGGATGGTGAACCAGAATCTCCTCAAAGCCGTATGGAAGTCATTCTCCATGGCCTTTTCGAACTCTTCCCACATCTCTGTTTTGTTTTTTTTGAATATTAATAATTTCCATGTTAGTTTTAGTCCAAGTTACAAAGCATGAGGACCAAACAGCCACTTGTGCAAACCTCTATTTTTAGAGGATCTTTTCCAGATATTACAAAACTATGAAGGAAAAAAACATTTTTCTTTCTGTAAAGGATCATTCTCAGTGCCAGTTTAACATGTTCAGATCATATTTGATTTAAGTGTCTAAATCAGATTAATGTCCAACACAAAGATGCATTCTTTTCATACAATCAGCCACAATGAACAGGTTCAGCCCAGCAAATACTTTAACCTCATTAACACATATTTAGATGAACTGTTACAATTTAATTTTAAGGTTTTCAAAAAAAAAAAAAAAGCATTAACAGAGTTGTCTTCTGCTCGACCATATTAGACACTCAGTCATGCATCAGCATTAGTCATGGCTCATTAGTGTGCCTGGTGTTATCTGTGTAATGAGTAGTGTAAATATTTTGTTAACATTAACAGAGAGCGTCTGGGGAAGGCTGACTCCACCACGACTCCACTTTTCACAAAAATACATCAGAATGCAGCTCCTTAAACAATTATTTCAGAGTTTAGTGGAACAGTTGTGATATGAGCATCTTAACCTCTGATATCTTATTGTCAACAAGTCCAGGAGACTGAAATCCAAATTAATTAGTGTATCTGTTACATTCCTGCCCTGTGGCCCCAAATCCTGTCAGTTCTCAAAGAAAGAAGTTTTGAAACTGTAGCCATTATATATATTCTTACGTTTTCCAATGGGCTGCATGCTTGTAAGCAAATGAGATCTGTTTCACATTACAGGTAACATACTTACCATCTATATCATAGATGGTTTCAAAGCAGTAGTTCAGATCTTTTGAAGAGGTGTCCTGTAGAAAGGTTACAATAGTGCTCACAAATGAGAAACAAAGTTAAATTTTAACCTAACTGACAAATGAACCACACAATTCAATTCAGTTTATTTATATACTGTAGCACCAAATCACAACAAAGTGGTCTCAGGGCACTTTACAGGAACATTCACATACAGTACATAGAAAAGCCGATTAGTAAAGTTATCTATTGTAGGAAGCCTGGGCAGGGCAAAGACCAAGGTGGATTGCAGCCGTTTACAATGACTCCAGTTTAAAATACATTTTAAACAGATTTATGAGAACGCTGTTTTGGTGGTAAATTTGCATTACATGATTACTGTATCTGTATGGGAAGCGCAGTTAGTGGTTAGTGCTGTCACAGCAAGAAAGTCTCAGGATCGCCTCTCAAACTTTCCGTGTGGAGTTTGTACGTTCTCCCCACAGACGGATGGGTTTTACCCGGGTACTCTGTTTTCCAAACCCAGAACAAAAATATGCATATTAGATAAACTCTAAGTTGTCCCTAGGCGTGAGTGAATGGTTGTTTATCTTGTTGGTCTGTGTCGCTATGATGGACCTGTGACCTGTCCAGGGCGTCCTCTGCCTTTCATACAGTGACTGCTGGCCATAAGCAGCAGTTCCATGTGACCCGTAAAGGAAAAGTGAGTAAAGAAAATGGATGTTTAATGTATAATTTATTTAGGATTTTCAATCACAAAATAGTGCTTCAGATACTTGTAGCTGATAATATTGTGATAAAAGAAATTCCTGCAGGAAGCTCTTGCTGGTATGAATGTGCAATTAGACATTGACGGAGGTGCTACAATATTTTTAAAATACATTTACATGAATAGCTCTGAAAATTTTGGAGATTGGCGTTATTTAAAAATAGTATTTATTCAGTTTGATTTTAGCTCAGACAAACGTTCAGCTCCTCAAAGTCCGGTCAAAATAAACTCCATTTTTCCAATCTGAGAATGTTTAAAGTGCTGTCTACAACAGGTGTGATCATGATTGTTCATAAACTTCCCCAAAATCACCCTCCCAAAAACCTCAGAATGATCTCTTGATGTTTTGAAATGTTAAACATCAGGTGTAATTCTAGAATCTGACCTTTAGGGGAGCTCAGCTCCCCAGTGATGACAATGGCTCTTGGCTTGAACAACACAGTGGCCACTGGCATCAAAAGCATTTGTAAAATGGGAAGGACACACTGGTGGGTGGTCTGGGGGTCCTCCCCCAGAATTTTTTTAATAAAGTAGATACCATTTCCTGCATTCTGGTGCATTTTAACAGGTTGTTCAACATGTACGTTTACCTACATAAATAAATACTTGGTTCAGTAATTATTTTAGAGAGCATGGCACAACAAGAAGTATAAGCTAGTGGCGTGCAATACAGACGTGGTAACTAAGATGCTGCAGATGTAGCGCTCCGCTTTACATTTAATAACCCAAACACTTTGTACAAAATCAGTTTAGTTTTAACGATAACAAACAAAGACTAAACTTATGCAATCAGAAGTTACAACATATCACACAAAACACAACACAACTAGCTTTTAGCATTACATTAACCTTTAATTTAACAATTAAGCAAAAAAAGGGGGGAGGGGATTTACCTGCAGTTCCCTTTGTACAGATGAACATGTGGTACTTCCTGTTTATCCCTGTATCCAGCTGATGATGAGGTCAGCTGCAGGGATTTATCATCTTTTACATTTTACAGGTTCTGATTAAGTTTTGGAAATTGAATAAATTGTATTCCACCCTTTAAACTTTTAGAGTAACACTGTCTGAATTACATGTTCTCCACTGACAACATTTAACCATTTTTTTCCTGATGCTTTTTTCACTAAATTCCTCTGACTGCAAAGTGTTCATAATGCAAAACCCCAACAATTTTGTCTGAGGAAAAAAGGGGTGGAGCTCCTGCAGGTAAGGGGCGTTTACCTTTGGGACAGATTGAGATCATTGATTGGTCAGTTTGTAACAAGCCTGCTGGATTGATTGACAGGTAGCATTGAGGATCCAACTCATGAAAAATAAAATCACAGATTTTACTGGCCCATTTAACAATGTCGTCATTTATTCCACATGTATTCCAAATTTTTTCAATATTTTGGTGAATGCAAGATTTGAGAACTGAGTTTCCTTATAAAATCCTAATGATGGTTTCTTTATTTTTCAAGGGTGCTTGAGCACCTCCCAAAAAGAGGCTAAAATCGCCACTGTTATATACTTTGTACATACATAAACTCTGACACATTCTCATTCTATAATCAGCAAATTCCAACACCAATAGCATCAGTCACGACTCTTCCCCCATCGCTTCAACAACCCCTCACATTGTGTTGATGCTGCTTTCTCTCCAGATTTCATTTGGGTGTTTTTATCTTTTGTTTGCTTCTGGCTTTTCATTCTCAGTGGTAAAGTGTTGGCAGCGGCTCATTTTGATAAGGGGTTGTGGATGAAATGTGCCAGAAGGAGAAAAACAAGGACATTGCAGAAAAATGTATATTTAAAGCCCCAGCTAGTAATTATATAAAAAAAAATACATAAATATGAGTGCTCTTGGCAGAGACAGAAAGTGCCAGTGTCTGTATTGTGCTGTAAACTGTCTGCCAGACAGTGATTGTGTGACACAGGGGTCACCTCTATAACAGAGGAGTTTGAGTTTTACTTGGAATTACACAAGTCTGTAAACTTTAGTTTGAAGTATCCTTGTTGGCTGGGGATTGTCCCTCAACAGGGTAGTAGTCAATTTGTGTTTAAAACAACAGTTTTCATGAAGGATAATCCTGTGAAACTAGCCTGGTCTCGACCAGGCAAAAAGTGAAGATTCATTAATGTGTTATTGCTTCTGAGCAGTCAGCGGTCACTCCGGTCAGAAGTCTGTTTCACACAACCATTCAATGTTATCATCTATGTCTTAGCCTCATTCTTATTACTTTGCATTAAACGATCACAAATCAAATTACTACCATCATTTTGACATTAAATAACTGTTAAAAGTGAAATTCAATTCTAAAAGTGGAAATGATGTTAATAAAAATAGAATGGATGAGAATCAGCACCTCCAAATCTGAGGCCATGGTCCTCAATCGGAAAAGGGTGGATTGCTCTCTTCAGGTCGAGGGTGAGGTTCTGCCTCAAGTGGAGGAGTTCAAGTATCGCAGGGTTTTGTTCACGAGTGAGAGAAGACTTGAGCATGAGATTGACAGATGGATTGGTGCAGCGTCTGCAGTATTGCAGACTTTGTACCGGTCTGTTTTAGTGAAGAAGGAGCTGAGCTGTAAGGAAAAGCTGGTCAGTCTACACCCTCACCTATGGTCATGAGCTCTCAGTAGAGACTGAAAGAATGAGATCATGGATACAGGCGGTTGAAATGAGTTTCCTCTGCAGGGTATCTGGACTCTCCTTTAGAGACAGAGTGAGAAGTTCAGTTATCAAGAGTAGAACCGCTGCTCCTCCACATTGAAAGGAGCCAGTTGAGTCGATTCAGGCATCAGGTTTTTCTTTCTATAGGTCCTTCGATCCTTGCTCTTGTGAATAGTAGCCTGTCCTCAGGTGCTGTTCCTGAAAATCTGAAACATGCAGTTGTCCAGCCTCTAATTAAGAAATCAAACTTGGATACTGCTGTCCTGGCGAACTACAGACCAATTTCTAAATTGCCCTTCGTTTCGAAAATTCTTGAGAAGGTAGTTTATAATCAGCTAATGGCCTATCTCATTGAAAATAATATTTTAGAGGTTTTTCAGTCCGGTTTTAAATCATTTCATAGCACAGAGTCAGCTCTTTTAAAAGTTTTTAACGATATATTCTTGGCGACTGATTCTGGTGACTGCGTTGTTTTGGTGTTGTTGGATCTATCAGCTGCGTTTGACACAGTGGATCACAACATTTTAATCACACGTTTGGAACAGTGGGTGGGCATTGGTCATATAGCCTTAGATTGGTTTAAATCTTATCTGACCAAGCGTACTTTTTGTGTCTGTCTTGATGGACATAGGTCCTCCTCTGCTCCACTCTCATGTGGTGTTCCGCAGGGCTCAGTTTTGGGCCCTCTTTTATTTTTGTTGTACATCCTTCCGCTTGGTTCTGTTTTTAGGAAATACGGGATTGCTTTTCATTGTTATGCAGATGACACACAGATCTACGTACCTTTAAAGAAAGCAGACTCAGCCTCTCTTCGGTCTCTGTTCCTATGTTTGGAAGATTTGAAGGCCTGGTTGGCCCTAAACTTCTTAAAGGGGACCTCAGATGTATTTTTTTAAATTTTATGGTATTTCTGTGGGATATCCAGACCCTATTCCTTCAATTTAATGCACAAAATAATTATTAGATAATCAATTATACCCTTTTTAATTCTGCCATTTTTAACTTTCGTTTTGAACGACCGGTTTCTTGAAGTCCACGCCCTTCAACGATCTGTTTACGCCCTCTGTAACAGCCAGTATCTGTAATGTGTTGTTGTTTTAAAATTAGCTCTTTTTTTATTACTCATTTGACTTACTGTTAGTGCTAGCTTAAGATAACTTACCGAAACTCGTCTGAGCGCGCCGCCATGAGCTGCTCCTTTTAGCATGAGACCTGCCGAATCCGAAGCTAATGTTAGCTTGTTCCTCTTCCGGTGTTCGCCAGCTCCGCTCGTTGCACGCGGAGATTTTGGGAGTTATCGCTGTTCCAGTCAAGACAACACAAAGTTCACCAAGTGTCTCCCGTAAATTAATCCGTAAGGAGAAGGTCCTCGCTGCTGCGAGGCTGCTGCAAGGCTGCAACGAGGCTGTACAATTGAAGCTCCGCTCCATCCGCCAGAAGCAGTGTCCCGTTGCCGCCGGTCCCTATGCCGGGAGTCCGCTCGTTTAATTTTTGCCGGCTGCGCGTTGGGAGCGATCGCAAATACACTAAAAATTGAACTAAAACATAAAAATAACAATTATACTTTATTTATAAAGCCATTTAAAAAAAACACAGCTGCAACAAAGTGCTGTACACATGAAATTAAGAACATATAAACAAAAGATGAGATGAAATCATGAAAAACAACAGTCATGTGTTTAATACAGAAGTGGGTTGAGCCTAACCAGGGGTTGCTAGGTGAGGGGCTGGACTCAGGTTTGAGGTGATTGGCTACGGCTTGTGACGTCAATAACTGCAGGAAGTGTGAATCCAGGTGTATTTATCAAAAATAAATAAATCTACTTAGAGTAAATAAACCACTGGGTGCATTTTTTTGGCACAAGGACTGTTTTTTTATGAAGTAAATACCCAAAGTTGAGTAAAAAAAACATTAAAAAGTGAATTTTGCATCTGTGGTCCCCTTTAAAACTTAACGAAGACAAAACAGAGGTGGTGATTTTTGGCAATTCGACTGAAGACTCTCTGTCCGATTGCTCCTTGGCTCAGTATGTCCGGCCAGTTGTTACAAATCTAGGGGTCAAGCTGGATGCTGGTCTTAGGCTGGAGTCTCAGATTAAAGCAGTTGTAAAATCCAGCTTTTTTCATTTGAGGCAGCTAGCCAAAGTAAAAGCCATCCTTCCTAGACAGCACTTTGAAACAGCAATCCATGCATTTGTGACCACACGGCTGGATTACTGTAATTCACTTTATGTTGGTATTAGTGATCTGTGTACTTCCCAGCTTCAGAGGGTTCAAAATGCAGCTGCACGACTCTTAACAGGTACACGAAAATTTGATCACATTTCCCCTGTTTTGGCATCTTTGCACTGGTTACCGGTGCGTTACAGGATTCATTTTAAAATACTTTTATTTACTTTTAAAGCTCTAAATGGCCATGCCCCTCCATACCTGTCAGAGCTGCTGCATTACTACACACCCTCTCGTTCGCTCAGGTCAGCTGACCAGTTGCTTCTGAGGGTACCGAGGACAAAGCGCAAGCTTAGAGGGGACCGTGCTTTCTCTGTGGTAGCTCCTAAGCTCTGGAATGACCTCCCATTAGACATAAGACAGGCCTCTTCACTTGCTGTTTTTAAGTCTCTTCTTAAAACCCATCTTTTTTCTTTGGCTTTTGGTACAATCTGAGATGTTTTAACTTTGTTTTATTGTTTTATTGTATTCATAATTTATTATTTTAGTACTGTTTTTAGTCCCTTCCATTTTATGATTGTATTGTATTTTGTGATTGTGTGTACAGCACTTTGGTCCTGTTGGGTGCATAAAGTGCTCTATAAATAAAGTTGGTATGGTATGGTATGGTAGGTAAAGATGCTCCCTGGGCACGTCCGACTGGGAGGAGACCCCGAGGACGATCCTGGACACGCTGGAGAGACTATGTCTCTTGTTTGGCCTGGGAACACCTTGGGGTCCTCCCAGAAGAGCTGGAAGAGGTGCTGTGGAAAGAGATGTCTGGACCACCCTGCTCAACCTGCTACCCCCACGACCCGAATTTGGAACAAGAGGAAGATGATGGATGGATGGATGGATGGATGGATGGAAAATAGAAATATTCTTATAATTATTTGTGTGATAATCATTTGTGATTGTCTCTATTTATTGATGTGAGAGCTTGATTCAGTATATACAGGGAACCCCCGACCTACGAACCCACCGACCTACGAACCACGGGACCTACGAACGAGTTAAAGTAGAAGAATACCATCGACGTACGGCAGAAAATATGTGACCTACGAACGAACCAAGTTAAAAATATATAATCGAGCTACGGCACACGACCTACGAACGAGCCCCATTACAGGTATATAATCGAGCTACGGCACACGACCTACGAACGAGCCCCATTACAGGTATATAATCGAGCTACGGCGAAACTGCGTCACAAAACGGCAATCGGCGAGGTGGGGGAGGGGATCGCCTTTGGCTGTTGCTGGTTGGGCATGGGCGTGACACTGCGCATGGCAGTGGAAAAGTACCGCCAGCGAGAGGGGGGGGCTGGGCTTTCTGGCGGATGTACACACAGCCGCAGTGCAGCTGGCGGCGGAGGGATCCGTACAGGTAAAGCGGTAACTATTTAAAGGGCTGCGGCCATTTTGTGCCTCGTGGTTTTCTACGGTGATTGATGGTAGAAGACAGTTACGAACAACAGCGAACACGAACAAAGAACACGAACGAAGAACACGAGAAAAAAAAAAGTACGAAGAACCTACGAGCAGGTACAGTACATTTACAGTAAATTTATATCAGTTTTAGACTAAAGCCAACGTTAGCACACGTTAGAATTAATTTAATTTGTGCTCTTAGGAGTTAGCACGTTAGCTAATTGTCGACGACGACGACACGACGATACGAGTTGTCCACGGGTCATCGAACGGGCAGGTAGGCCCAGTACTAAATGAAAAAATATTTTTAGACGAAAGCAAACGTGAGCATTCATTTTTGAACGTTAGCATTAATTTTAATTTTTGCTACTTAGGAGTTAGCACGTTAGCTAATTGTGACGAGAACGACAGGAGTTGTCCACGGGTCATCGAACGGGCAGGTACGGTCCAGTACTAAATGAAAAAATATTTTTAGACGAAAGCAAACGTGAGCATTCATTTTTGAACGTTAGCATTAATTTTAATTTTTGCTCCTTAGGAATTAGCACCTTAGCAATGGCTCCGAAGAGACCTGCAAAGTCCGCGGACGCGGCACAGGGGAAAAAACCTCGTCGTACCATAACGCTGGAGACGAAGGCAAAAATTATAAAAATGGCAGATGAGGGCATGACTCCCTCTAAAATTGGAGATGCGCTAGGGTTGCCGAGGTCAACTGTGGGGACAATAATGGCGGACAAAGAAAGAATTTTGCAGCAGGTGCGTGCTTCAGCCCCCATGAAGTCCACCATAATTACAAAGCAAAGGACGGGGAGAATAGTCGAGATGGAAAGGTTGCTTGTCCTCTGGCTGGAGGACAACACACAGCGCAGAATCCCAGTTGGGATGTCTGTGATCTGTGAAAAGGCAAAGAGGATTTATGACAGGCTGCAGGAACTAGGGTTGACTGGGGCAGGTGCAGGGGAGCAGGGGGGTGCAGGGGAGCAGGGTTCTGCACAGAGTGATCCGGGTGAAGGGACGTCCTCTCAGAGCGATCCGGGTGAAGGGACGTCCTCTCAGAGCGATCCGGGTGAAGGGACGTCCTCCCAAAGTGCTGGAGGAGGGCCTTCGAGCAGCACATCATGGGAGTTTACTGCCTCCAAAGGATGGTTTGATCGGTTTAGGAAGAGAAACAACTTCCACAACATCAGAGTGCAGGGTGAGCACTTTAATTTCTCATTTTTCTTTTTTAATACTGTAAATGCATACAGTACAGGTAGTCCTCGACTAACGAATATTTTTTTTTTCATTTTATTACAGTGTGTTACAACAGCTTAACCATGTCATTTTGTGTGCATTTAAACAGGAGAGGCAGCAAGCGCTGACCACGAGGCAGCTCAGGCATTCCCAGCAGAACTGGCTGAGATCATCAGGGATGGCGGGTACACTGCGCAGCAAGTGTTCAATGTGGATGAGACAGGGCTGTTCTGGAAGCGTTTGCCAGACAGGACGTACATCAGCAAGGAAGAACGAACCGCACCCGGCCACAAGGTCGGCAAGGAGCGTTTGACCTTGCTGGTGGGGGGCAATGCTGCGGGTGACTGCAAACTCAAGCCGTTGTTGGTGTACCAATTTAATAAACCCAGGGCCTTCAAAGATGTTGATAAATCATCGCTTCCTGTTTTTTGGGCGTCTAATAAAAAGGCTTGGGTGACGCTGGAAGTTTTTACAAATTGGTTCACCAAGAACTTTGTTCCGCAAGTGAAGCGTTTTTGCAATGACCAACGCATTCCCTTTAAAATCCTCCTGATCTTGGACAACGCTCCAGGACACCCCCCTGGTCTCACCACTAGGAACAAAGATGTTAAGGTGGTGTACCTGCCTCCCAACACCACCTCATTGATCCAGCCAATGGACCAGGGGGTTATTAGTACGTTTAAGGCGTACTACCTACAAAGAGTCATACGTGCTGCTTTGGAGGCTACGGAGAACTCTCAGACCCTTACGCTGAAAGACTTCTGGCGTAAGTTCAACATCCTTGATGCTGTGCTGAACATTGGCATCGCCTGGCATCGTGTAACTCGACAGAACATGTGCGGAGTATGGAAGAAGCTCTGTCCAGAGCTTGTTCAGGAGGTACACGATGCCCAGGAGGTGGACCGTGTAATAGAGGATGTTGTGAGGATGGGCAGGTCACTGGAGCTCGACATGGACCAGGACGATGTCCAACACCTTCTCAGTTCGTCTGGAGAGGATCTGTCCCCAGACGACCTGATTAGTCTGGACAGGCACGTCACGGATGAGGAGGTGGTGGAGGAGGAGGTGGAGGTCATTCCTCCGACCTTCACCAGGCAGGAGATGGTGCTGGGCTTTCAGGAACTCCACAGCTTCCTGGCGAGGATGGAGAAGCAGGACTCGGATTGTGAGAGGTTCGCCAAGGTCCGTAGGGGTGTCCTCAATGAAGTTGCGTGTTACCAGCAGATCCTTGAGGACAAAAAACGTGAAAAGGTGCAGAGCAGCATGCTCAATTATTTTCGAAAAGTCACAGCACCGCCTCCAGGATCTGCTGGTGCACCAGCTGAAAGGCCGTCCAGTCCTCCTGCAGCAAGCCAGGAGGAGGCCTTGGACATCCCAGCGGACGAGCGGCCATCCAGTCCTACTGCAGCAAGCCAGGAGGAAGCCATGGACAGCCCACCATCTCCCCAGTGAAACACGCCGCCCCCCCCCCCCCTCCCTCCAGGTACAGCACGTACTGTAATGAAATGTTTTTTTTTTTTTTGGAGTTGTCATGTTACACAAATTAATTTAATCTGTTACTGTCTCTGCTTATGTTCACAGCCTTCCTCCTCCTTCCCCTCCTCTTCACCAACTCCACCATCCCATCACTGACCTGCCCACCCTCACATCCCAGCACAGCAACGTCAGAAAGGTACAGCAAAGACATGTTAATTTATTTTCTCTTTTTTTTTACTTACATCTACACCTACTGTAATCATCACCTCTCTCTCGACAGCCTCCAAAGCGGCACGTCCCCCTGGTCCATCCACACACCTGCTACGCACCACACCACACACGTAAGGAGAAGTTGTTGTTGTCTGTGTTGTTGTTATGTGCAGGTGTTCACGTCTGTGTGTGTTTGTGTTTCAACAGATCCACTTGCTGTTTCGCCTCATGGAACAGCGTCGGGTACCACGTACCCGTGCTCCTGCTGCTCTGCCTCCAGCCTCCAGCCTCCTGCACCTCCTCCAGCCTCCTCCCTGTGCTCCTGCTCCACACATGCACCACACACGTAAGGAGAAGTTGTTGTTGTCTGTGTTGTTGTTATGTGCAGGTGTTCACGTCTGTGTGTGTTTGTGTTTCAACAGATCCACTTGCTGTTTCGCCTCATGGAACAGCGTCGGGTACCACGTACCCGTGCTCCTGCTGCTCTGCCTCCAGCCTCCAGCCTCCTGCACCTCCTCCAGCCTCCTCCCTGTGCTCCTGCTCCACACATGCACCACACACGTAAGGAGAAGTTGTTGTTGTCTGTGTTGTTGTTATGTGCAGGTGTTCACGTCTGTGTGTGTTTGTGTTTCAACAGATCCACTTGCTGTTTCGCCTCATGGAACAGCGTCGGGTACCACGTACCCGTGCTCCTGCTGCTCTGCCTCCAGCCTCCAGCCTCCTGCACCTCCTCCAGCCTCCTCCCTGTGCTCCTGCTCCACACATGCACCACACACGTAAGGAGAAGTTGTTGTTGTCTGTGTTGTTGTTATGTGCAGGTGTTCACGTCTGTGTGTGTTTGTGTTTCAACAGATCCACTTGCTGTTTCGCCTCATGGAACAGCGTCGGGTACCACGTACCCGTGCTCCTGCTGCTCTGCCTCCAGCCTCCAGCCTCCTGCACCTCCTCCAGCCTCCTCCCTGTGCTCCTGCTCCACACATGCACCACACACGTAAGGAGAAGTTGTTGTTGTCTGTGTTGTTGTTATGTGCAGGTGTTCACGTCTGTGTGTGTTTGTGTTTCAACAGATCCACTTGCTGTTTCGCCTCATGGAACAGCGTCGGGTACCACGTACCCGTGCTCCTGCTGCTCTGCCTCCAGCCTCCAGCCTCCTGCACCTCCTCCAGCCTCCTCCCTGTGCTCCTGCTCCACACATGCACCACACACGTAAGGAGAAGTTGTTGTTGTCTGTGTTGTTGTTATCAGCAGGTGCTGACGTGTGTGTGTGGTTGTGTTCCAACAGTTCATCCGCGTGTTGATCCACGTCATGGATGAGCCTCTGGTGCTACGTGCTACTGGTCCTCCAGCCTCCTGCACCTGCTCCAGCCTCCTGCTCTGCCTCCAGCCTCCTGCCTGTCCTCCAGCCTCCTGCTCTGCCTCCAGCCTCCTGCCTGTCCTCCTGCTCCACACACCACACCACACACGTAAGGAGAAGTTGTTGTTGTCTGTGTTGTTGTTATCAGCAGGTGCTGACGTGTGTGTGTGGTTGTGTTCCAACAGTTCATCCGCGTGTTGATCCACGTCATGGATGAGCCTCTGGTGCTACTGGTCCTCCAGCCTGCCTCTGGTGTCCTGCATGTTGCCTCCATCCATCACCTTTGTGTCGTTCTGCATAAATGACTGCTGCCAAAAACCAAAAAAACTTCATGTGATGCACAGACCTGCTCACATCAGGACCACAGACCTGAACTGACACATGCCTGAACTTACAGCTGGCCTAAAATGCTCCCAACATTCATTGTTGAGCAATGGCTCAGCAGTTCCATCAGATGCAGGTTTGATCATGAGAACAACATCTGTCTACCTACACTTCGGTCAAAGTAAGACAATTTTGATTCATTTTTCTGCTGCTTCTCGCTTTTTCGGAGTTCATGGACTTCTTTCTCATGCACATGGACACTCATCAACGCAACGTGCTCATGTGTGATTGCTGACATCATTTTGCTGATGTGGCTCTCTGATTTGCTGCTGTTTTGCTGTGAAAAGCTGCACTTTGACAAGTGTTCATGTGTGATTGCTGACATGATTTTGCTGATGTGACTCTCTGATTTGCTGCTGTTTTGCTGTGAAAAGCTGCACTTTGACAAGTGTTCATGTGTGATTGTTGACAACATTTTGCTGATGGGAATCCCTGGTTTCCTGCAGGTTTGATGTGAAAAGCTGCACTTTTCAGAAGTGCTCATGTGTGATTGTTGACAACATTTTGCTGATGGGAATCCCTGGTTTCCTGCAGGTTTGATGTGAAAAGCTGCACTTTGACAAGTGCTCATGTGTGATTGTTGACAACATTTTGCTGATGGGAATCCCTGGTTTCCTGCAGGTTTGATGTGAAAAGCTGCACTTTTCAGAAGTGCTCATGTGTGATTGTTGACATAATTTTGCTGATGGGAATCCCTGGTTTGCTGCAGGTTTGATGTGAAAAGCTGCACTTTTCAGAAGTGCTCATGTGTGATTGTTGACATAATTTTGCTGATGGGAATCCCTGGTTTGCTGCAGGTTTGATGTGAAAAGCTGCACTTTTCAGAAGTGCTCATGTGTGATTGTTGACATAATTTTGCTGATGAGATTTCCTGCTGATTTGCTGCAGTTCTGATGTGAAGTTACTGATGTACAGGTGTTTATGGATGCATGTGTGGTGTAATTGTTTAGATAAGTGCTTGTAAATAAAGTTCTGTGCATGTATATAGCCCAGTATGTCAGTGTCATGCTGTTAAATGTGGGCGCGGCGGTCCGTTAGCGGTATTTCCGCGACCTACGAACAGAATAGCGACCTACGAACGAGACGCTACTTTCACCCCCCACCTACGAACCGATCGACCTGCGAACGGTTCTTAGGTCCCAAACTCGTTCGTAGGTCGGGGGTTCCCTGTACCTGCTTATCTCTTTGGCTGTAGAGAGCATTAAATAGGTGCAGCTATTATTAAAACCAGTCCAAACAACTGGTTTCAGTGTGTGAGTGAACACACAGTCATTTACACAAGTTGTCTGTGCTGTACATCATCAGCTGCAGTTTACCAGCCTGCAGAATGTTCTTGTATTAAACTGCCACCTGTTGCCAGATGCGATTTGGGCCATCACCAACATTTGTGCTGTCCATCCATCCATCCAACCATCCATCCATTATCTTCCGCTTGTTCTGAAGTCAGGTCTCAGCGGCAGCAGCTTGAGCAGGGAGGTCCAGCCTTCTCTTTCCACAGCACCTCTTCCAGCTCTAGGACTCCAAGGTGTTCCCAGGTCAACAGAGAGACATAAGCCCCTTTCATAAGTCAGATCCACGCAGTTCCCGCACAGACGAGTCCGGCTTTAATACCCATCGGGTCATTCATAAAACAAAGTTGAATCCGGCCACAGCCCGCCCTCAATGGAGCATTCACAAAACGATTTGGAGCGCGTGTTGAAAAGAGGCGTGGTGAAACTGTGCAGCTCAGAGGACGTGGTGGCTGCGTGTTTAACGTGGGACCGCACCGCAGAGGTGGATGTAAACAAACATGGCGACGCTAGCGAACATCGTTGTGTTT
>JBBPBX010029443.1:6076-20512 GCA_038048925.1 Garcialebias charrua
TAAATAAAGCAAATTGCACTGAATCTTACGGAAGAGCATTGCATTCACCAAATTAAAACATTTTGACTCATGATCTCATACTTATGAGATCCTGATCTCATAACTATGAGATATTATCTCATAATTATGACATCTTATCTCATAATTATGAGATAACATGTTATAATTATGAGATAATATAAATTATCTTATAATTTTGACATATTATGACATATTAATGATGACATATCTCATAATTATGAGATAATATGTCATAATTATGAGATATTATAAATTATCTCATAATTATGACATGTTATCTCATAATTATGAGATAAGATATCATAATTATGAGATAATATGTCATAATTAGGAGATAATGTATAATATCTCATAATTATGACATATTATCTCATAATTATGAGATCAGAATCTCATAAGTATGAGATCATGAGTCAATTTTTTATTTATTTGGTGAATGCAATGCTCTTCTGTAGAATCTGGTGCGAGCACGGCTGAGAAATAAAACGGCAGCAGCCATCCTTCGGAAATCGCTGTCAGTTTTTTCCATTTCGAACCAATTTGATGAGTAAAGAATCGCCCTGAGATCAAATTTAGGAGAAAACGTTGCAACGCCAGTTCTGGAATAAAATGGGACGTGCACATTTTAAATATAAGCACTGTAAAGAGTCGCTGTCCAGAAAAGCAGTTTACATCCACAGTGCTGTAAAGCTCTATCGTGCAAAGACGAAGCCGTCTGCAACCTTTACAATTAAAAGTGCCATTTTTACACCTTTGTTCACTACATTAAACATGTCCGGAGCTGCAACAACCTGCTGCAACTGTGGTTATCAACTGGTGGCCCATGGGCCACTTTAGGTTTGCTGGAAGGGGCTTTTGTGGCCACTAAGGGGGACATTATAAAGCAAAAAATACCTAATGATTCTTAACATTTATTAAAAAGACAAGATTCTTGTAAAGAAGGGGGGAAATTCAGTTTTTTTTAACATTTTCTTAATCAAAAGTTCTATAAACTGCAGACAGTTCTTCTTAAAAAGATATAAAGGTCATTAAGTTAAAGTATGTTTTACTCACTCGCTCCAGTTTTCACATTTTTGCAAAAGACATGGCAGGAAAACTTTTTGAACTAATCCTTTTTTGTTGTTTGGATAACCAGTAAAATTCAGTTTTAGGTCAGTTTTGGTCAAAGTTTGAAAGAGCCGCTGCAGAGGGACCTAAGAGCCGCATGTGGCTCCAGAGCCGCGGGTTGCAGACCCCTGTCACACACGAACAACCATCCAGAAACGCTGCTGTACCAAAGCTCATTTAAAACACCCGCGCTTCAGATGTTATCATCCATTAAATGGCCATTATTAGTTGTTAACATCCCGTACATAGAGGTCAGACCGCCCCTTCTCTACCTCCTAGTAGGTTTAAAGGTACGTTATTATCGCTGATAATACGGGTGCATGGTTAGGTTAAGAGTCAAGGGTTAAGTTTAGGGTAAGTGGTCTGGGTCAGGTATAAGGTTAGGTTTAGGAGAAGGGTTACATAAAGCTCACTAAAATACACTTCCAGTTTTACACGCGAGCCACAATGCATATTATCACCCATAAAAATGTAACTTTAAACCTACTAGGAGGTAGAAGGGAACAGTCCGAATGCTACCTATGGGGATGATAACAACTAATAAAGTCAATTTAATAGACTGATAAGGCAAAATGAAGAACTGTTCTGTGGGCAAATTAATAAAAAAAATGCAATCCTTCATATTAAAGGGGTGAGGGACCATCCGACCTGTCATACAATACAATTTAAACCATTTATAAAGCACTTTAAAAAGAACACTGTTGGCCAAAGGAGGGGAAAAAAGTGTTTTAGGAGAAGATTTAAAAACAGGAAGTGAGTCTGAGGTGCACAGGCGTTCCACAGTTTAGGGGCAGCGACTGAAAGTGCTCATCATCTCTCAGCCTCTTATTTGACTTTGGAATGAGCAACAGGAAGTGACGTGCCGATGTTCGAGAGTGTGAGGGAACGTACAGCTGGAGAAAGTCAGAAACTGTGGGGCGAGACCACGAAGACGTTTAAAAACAAATAAAATAACTTTTTAATGATCCGGAAACGAACCGAGGGCCAGTGTGATTCTAAAACAGGAGTGATGCACTTTCATTTTCTGGTACATGTTAAAAGGCGGGTCATCAAGGGGCACCACCAAAGGGGGGCAATGGCCACATCTAAATAATAAGTGGCCCCCCTATTGGCCCCCCTTGGCCATAAAGTTTTATGCTCTTGCGTTTTAATTTCTTCTAGCTGTTAAGGATTGGAAGAACCTCATAAATATAAAAACAAACATTATGTTTGAGCAATTAGTGGTTAAAATATAAATAAATATTGTGTTTACATAAAAAATTAACTACTTTGTAAAATAATATTAATATTATTAATAATAATAATGATGATGTGATACATGTTGTCATCATTGTATGTTTCCATACAACCCATCCACCACTAGGTGGAGCAGTGAGCAGGTATTGAAAGTGCCCGGGGAGCAACTGGGGGATAGGGTGTGCTGCTCAGAGACACACGAGATGTGCAATGACTGGGGATCAAACCTGGGACTTTCAGGTCTGGTCCCCTTCATAAGAACAACTGGTCTAAAACCAGTGTCCTCCATACAGGTAGTCCCCGACTTACGAGCGAGTTCCGTTCCTCCGAGGCGCTCGTAAAGCGAAAATTCGTAACTTGGAACGGCCGCCACGTGTCTCGTAAGTCCGGAATTTCGCTCGTAAGTTGGAACGGTTTTGCTAGCGCGACTACAAACACTCGTTTTTCATCGAAAAACTGCTTACGAGTGCATAAAAATGATCGGAAACGTGTGTCCACATGTTTAGCTAACGAACTGTGGTGAAAAAACACAGAAAAACTCGGTATTTTTTGCGTTTTTTCCAAAAATTCGCCAGCTCGTAAGTCCGGAACCTCGTAGGTCAGAGCGCTCGTAAGTCGGGGACTACCTGTATTAGGGTGCAGGTCTCAGGAGGTTTTATGAATATCATGTTTTACAAACCGGATTCCAAAAAAGTACTCAGTTCAAACCCCGGCCAAGGGGGCCTTTCTGGGTGGAGTTAGCATGTTCGCTCCGTGCATGCGTGGGTTTTCTCCAGGTACAGTAGTCCCTCGTTTATTGTGGGATTTTGTGGACCACGACCCCCGCAACAAGTGAAAAATTGCAACGTAGGGATACAGTAGTCCAAGTTCAAGTAAACTTTATTGTCATTACCATCTCATGAGGTACATGGGAAGGAACAAAATTACTATATGTACACAAACAGTAGTAGTTTGGTAGTAGATTGATAATGGATGGATGGATGGATGGATGGATGGATGGATGGATGGATGGATGGACGGATGGAAAGTAGACCCGTGTGGTTTTGTAACTCAACAACAACCCAACAAATCTCCTGAAAATGTGCTCTGGCCTTTGGTTTTGGTGCCACCCCAAGATTTTCAGTGGCTCCCACATGCAACTCCTCTCCCTCTCTGATGGTATAGGGGTGCATTAGTGCCTCTGGCATGTGCATCTTACACATCCGGAAAAAGACCATCAAAGCTGAACAGTATACAGGGAGTCCCCGACTTACGAACGAGTTCCGGACCTAAGGACCGTTCGTAGGTCGATTTGCCGTAAGTCGGAACCCATAGCACGTGTCGTTCGTAAGTCCGGATTTTCGTTCGTAAGTCGGAAATTGTATGCTAGCGCTGCGCCAAACACCTGTTTTTCAACATGTGACTCATAAACATGCACAGAACTTTGTTTACAAACGGTTAGCTCGCACACTTACATCTAAAAACACATACCAGTGCTGTATTTAATGTACAAATGCTGTATTAAATGTACAACTGTACTACTCTGATGCATGCTCAATAATCAAGGTAGAAAAATCTAAAAAAGCTAAGTCTGGTCCTCTGGACATTCAAAAAGTACTGTTCGTAGGTCCGTTCGTAAGTCCGAGTTGCCGTATGTCGAGGGCGCTGTAACTCGAGGACTCCCTGTATACAGGTTTTAGAACAACGTATGCTCCCGTCCGGCTAAAAAAAGATCCAAAGAAGACGACCCAGAACTGTCGACCTGCTAGATTCCTCCATCAGAGAAGAATGAAAGAACGTTCCTTCCTGAAGTTTCAGCAGCGGGTCTCGGTTTTTTAAAAAAAAGAGGGGATGCTTCAAAGTGCTGAGCATAACCCAGTCCCAACTTTCTGGAGACATGCTGCTGCCATCAAATTTGATATTTTGGTTTTCGCCCTCCAAAAAAGGAGCAATATATTTAGTCAGACCTTTGACGTGTTTACATTCTGCTGTGAATAACATACGGTTCACAAGATTTGCACGTTCTCCTTTCGTTTACATTTTACACAACATTTTTTGGGGGATTTAGAGTTGTTCATTTTCAACAGCAATAAGCACGCTGCGAATCAACGCACACAAATCACACACACTCCTACGATCTCTCACACACGCTGCTGTCGGTGGAAGTGTGTCATCAGCTGAGGTTACTCGTGAAGCGGATGGCTCTGCGCTCTATTCTTAGCAGCAGCGTGGTGGAGAGCCTCCCTGCATATCAATGGCCCGCTCATCTTTAAACATCATCTGGTGGGATGGCAGCAGCGACGACGACATCGAGTGCGTCTGCGGCTATTTGAACATTCGTTTGTCTGTCCTCGGTGGTTCCGCGCGCCATCTCCAGAATATCAATGGCACGTCATGGCGTGTGCACATTTCTTATTTTTACAAAACGTGCCCGTCACGGTTCTTCTGTTATTTTTTCAAACACAGACACATGCACTCGAGAAGAAAGGAGGTGTCGTGTTGGGTTGTTGGCAATACCAAAGTTCATGCTCAATAATCCAGGTACAAATCCAACAATGTTCAGCCAGGTCATCTGGATGGTTTCTTTTTGTTTTGCTGAGACATTTCATCCTTCAGCCAAAGGACTTCTTCAGTCCGAGGAGCTATAAACAAACTGGAGTCCCACAAATACCATATTTCCATAGTGGGAAAAAAAACGTTTGCTGGGGATAAGATGGTTTCTGTGGCCCGCCCTCTCCTTATTGGTAATGGAGCGTTCATGCATTGACTGAGGACTTCAAAACCAACATGGAAAATCAGCCAAGAAAGTCGTCTTGTTTTACATGGTCTCTCGGGGATCCTTAATGCTTTGGATGCACCAAAAAGACCAGCCGACACCTGCCAGGAGTCAACAAGACAAAGATCTACAGCGTCTAGAAGCCCAGGAGAGATCACCTAAGTATTAACAACTACACATGTTAATGGTTCTTACGGGATAGTTGCGCTCTTCCAAAATGGGATTCTGTGGAATAGGTACAAACAGTTGATTACTTACACATTTTAGACACTGCCTAACAACCTCGATCTGCAGAGAATAGGTAAAAATATACAAGAACGGATGAGCTAATGGCTAGTCCGCAGGAGGCCAAGGCCCAAGCAGAGTTCCGCTGTTCCGAGCTCCAAAACTTGAACAATTCAGCCGAACGCTAGTTTATAAATCTTTACCCAGTCAACACAGGAGGCCAGAGGTAACCTAGGCTGCAACAGAAGTGCTACAGCTAGCTGCTGCTATTTGGACTCCAAGAGCAGTTTGAGTTTCAAAGGGCTAGCTACAACAGATAAGATTGCGTGTGAATTGTTTATACCTTTCCACAGACCGGCGCTTCATGTGGGCCGGTACTCAACAGCACGTCTAATCTTTTGTCCTTGGTGTACCATCACTGTTAGCTTGCCACGGCTTCTCATAGGCCTGCTGGCACTCAGGTGTAAGGTTCACCAACTGTGATCTACGGCAGAATCTTAAAAACTACATTACCCACTGGAAATTGTAAACAGGAAGTCATGACTCGTTCTATTCTGATTGGCTCAGATTTGAGATCAAGTCAAAGACGTTTTGAAATGGACTTACCGCATTTTCCGGTGTATAGGTCGCACCTTTTTATGGTTTTTTCAAGGCCTGCGACCTATACACCGGTGCAACCTATATATGGCTTGTTATCACTTTCGGTGAAACAAATTTTAAATCCAGCTCATTTCACAATTACGTTCATTTATTAAGGAAAAGTTCAGCTCAGACACATATTTGCTATAATTTTTATCAAACAAATAATTGTTTTTAAGTGTTAATCTTCTTAAAAGCCTTGCTGTGCGCTCCTGTGGCAGACATTTGCAGCAGAGCTAAACGTAGGTGCAACCTATACACCGGTGTGACCTATCTAGGGATTTTTCCAATCTACTGGTGATAATTGGACAATGCGACCTATACACCGGTGCGACCTATACACCAGAAAATACGGTACTTTGTATATCAATGCTATGCATGAATGATTTTACTGTATTTGTTTTCAGATGTCAAATAAAGAAAATGAATAAATTGTGCTGTTGGTGCTGCCCGTTTTATTTCACTATGGACAAATCATCAAACCTGGATGTGTACATCTAATGAAGTCAGACATATGTGGGTTACTGTTAGATTTCAGTTTGAATTATTGAAATTGCATGTTGTACTTAAAAGCACAATTGCAACCGAGTGCAGGGGCTTCTGGGTAATATGGGAACGTTTCTGGCATCTGTGTTCAAACGGGTTGTCCCTCTTGGTTGTTCTGTTTTGTGTTGGGTTGGCATTCATGTTCAGGATGATGTTTATCATGAGGGAAATGATGGAGAGAGGAACACCTTGATCCATGACTGTCCTTGTTTGTTTTTAGTGTTCTAGTGATTAAATTACCTTGTGGGTCGTGGTTCTAGTCCAGAATAATTACGTATTTTCCAGTGTATAGGTTGCACCTTTTTATGGTTTTTTCAAGGCCTGCGACCTATACTCAGGTGCGACCTATATATGGCTTGTTATCACTTTCGAAGAAACAGATTTTTAAATCCAGCTCATTTCACAATTGCGTTCATTTATTAAGGAAAAGTTCAGCTCAGACACATATTTGCTATAATTTTTATCAAACAAATAATTGTTTTTAAGTGTTAATCTTCTTGAAAGCCTTGCTGTGCGCTCCTGTGGCAGACATTTGCAGCAGAGCTAAACGTAGGTGCGACCTATACACCAGTGCGACCTATCTAGGGATTTTTCCAATCTATTGGTGATAATTGGACAATGCGACCTATACACCGGTGCGACCTGTACACCAGAAAATACGGTACTTCTAATTTCCAGTAAAGATAAAAGGTCTTTTTAAATTATCCTCACATCTTTTTTTTTTTTACATTTTAAATAAAAGCTACTTTTCTAACAGAGGATGAACTGCATTTCAAGGTTGGCGAGCATGAAATGAGAGCAGTAAGTGTAATGATGTTTCTGGGGAAATGCACAGAAAACAGGTGGTGGTTTGCTGGAAGCATCAAGCACTTAAACCTCCAGTTAAATAAACTGGACAATCAAAATGTAACAACACTATAACCGCAACGTACCGCGAGAAAACAAAGCAATGCACTAATGCGTTAATGAATAAGGTTACTCGAATCGTTACCATCAAATATATGTTTAATATTTACCAAAGTTCGTTGTTCTTGACATTTACCTTTTAATTCTTGAAACCTACAGTCAGCTCTGCTTTGGGAAAAGGTGAAGAGGGTTATAAAAGGAGCATGCTAATTACAATTAGAGTTATTCTTATTCAACCAGTTAGAGGCTAAGCAAACACTGGGTACTCATGCTAACTATCCAGCTAAATGAAGATGTAAAGCCGTTTGTTTATCACCAATTGGTTTTTGTTGGCTGTTAGTGTCCTCTTCAAGACCTTTAAAAAATCTGTTGCCAAGGAAACCTGGTATTCCCCCCCCCCCCCAAGGTGTTGGCATTAAGACGGTAACTGCCTTCACCTTACCAAAGCAAAGACGGTGCGTCAGCAGCAACTGCTGAAGTAAAAGAGACGAAAGAAGCTCCGTCTACATTACAGGTACTCCCCGACTTACGAGCGCATCGACATACGAGGTTCCGGACTTACGAGCTGACTAACGAACAGTAAAGTTGTACAGAACATACAGAAAATACAGCACTTTTATGTGTTTTTAGATGAAAGTGTGTTAGCTAACAGTTTGTAAACAAGTTTCTGAGCATGTTTATGAACTAGTATGTACGTTTGTGTTGAAAAACAAGTGTTTGTAGTAGCGCTAGCATACATTTTCCGACTTATGACCGAAAATCCGGACTTACGAGCGACACGTGTTTCGTGTTCCGACAAACGAGATTTCATGTTACGAGCACCTCGTACGAACGGAACTCGCTCGTAAGTCAGCGATCACCTGTATATTTCAGTTTAGGCTGTTTGGTTCATTTTCTTCCTGTTGGGACACACTCTGTTGTCTATATGCCTTACGCAGATCTCAACAAGAACGTCCAATAATGGTCAGTCAGGTCGTCTGGACAGTTTATTTTTTTGTTGAAAGACGTTTTGCCCGCTATCCGGAGGGCGAAGCGTCTTTCCACAAAAAAAAAAAAAAGAAACTGTCCAGATGACCTGATTGACCATCATTAGATTTTGTACCTGGATGATTAAGCATGAACTTTGATGTCAACACGGACTTGTTTACATTTAATGTTGTAAAAAAAAATCTGGAGTCGAACTATGGATTTGAAAATCTTACATTGAGGTTTTTTTTTTTTATTAGTTGAAGAATGGCTTCAGGTAGGCGAAATCCCAGAAGAGACGACTTTCCAGAGAACCCTGCCTGTTCTCAGAAACACCTACTGCTTGAAGCGTAACTATTATGGGTATAAACGTGTCACAGCTGGCACACGGTTTGACTTAAAACCAATGTCTTATACCATGGTCACGTCGGAGTATTCTGACCAAACCAGAAACTCCAGTTCGTCACTGTATTTCCTCCTAAACAAGTTGCCTATTGACATATTTTAGCAGTAACATTGCTGCGAAACACTTTCTCATTAAGTAAGAAGAGTGACGACATCATCGTCCTTCTGTACCATTAGAGACAGTGGCTATGTGGCAAAAGTGTCTTAAGTCTAAATAAAATCAGAGAAAAATGTCATAATATGTATATTTGCAAGCAGTTCTGTTCATTTACTTTAATCACAAGTCATATTCAAAGACTTCAGCCACACTTGCGAGTGTTAAAAATGGCTTTTTGAGAGCCAAAACGTTTTGTGTTGCACATATGAATTCAAAACGGACCAATTTCCCCGAAATACTCAAAAATCGCAGCCATCAAAACCAGTTTTATCCTTGAAGGCCCAAGAAAATTACTGGTTCGTTTAGATAAGTTAGTTTATTAACTTAAAGAAACCACATTCAACAAGCATTTATGACGATGCTATAAAGAAAACCATTAAAACAATTATTCCCTGGTAAACTTTATGTACACATTTTAAGCAAACCATAAGCTACCGTTCAGTGGTGCCTGCATTTATCAGGCACTCATTCAGAGGCGAGACCAGGATTATGGCCAGGACTTTCCTCAGAAAGTAGAAACAACGCGGTGCCAGTGATACACATAACCAGATTATCCTGGACAAGAATAAAGGCTGAGATGTGGGTTACCACCTTCTGCAGCATGCAGGGAAGTCCGCATGTCGTTAAAGGACTTAATGGATTAGTCGAGGATACAGTCACAGGAAAGAAAGCCCAAACAAGCAGGGAAAGCAAGAAAGTCTGTAGTGTTTTAGGCTCTAGAACAGACTTGAGGGGTACGGAGGCAGTAAAGTGCACGAAAAGCACACAAAGATGGATAGAGCAAATATTAATATTGACAGCTCTGGGGTATGGCACAAAATAATGAATAAATGCATGTGTTTTACTGAGAGATGCCTCTCTAGACTGGCAGCCATTCCCATTTACTCTGCACCCTGGCAACTAAAAACACACTAACTGTCAAAGGTTGTGGGAATTAGAGAATAAAAATGATATCAGGCATTGCTGACCCTTCCATTCAGCCCACATTAGCGGGCGTGTGGTCAGTAAATCCCATTGAACAGGCATCAAGGCTGATTAACACAATGGCTTACAGCAGCTAATATCATGTGAAAATGATTGGAGATGTGCAAATTCATTTATACACAGACTTTCCTATAGACAGCTTGGGTTCTTGAATTATTGAGACGGTGGCATAACTTTTAGTTAATAATTCATCGTAGTTGGAAAAAAGTCCCAATCGTGATCATTGTCATCGTTATGGGAACAAAAGATGCAACTAGATCATCATCATAGTCCTAATTTAATCACTAAAAGAGTGAGAGTATGACACAGTTGGTTCAGTCCAACTCATTAGATTTTACACTGCTAGCCGTTAGCATGCTAGCTTTTTCCCAACACAGATATGGAAAACAAAGATAAAGTCGTTTTCAGCGATTAAAACCATAGTGCATGTCATTCTGACTGTGAATGTGACACATTGACATTAAAAAAACAGACGATCATCTCCGTCTCCCGCAGCTGTTCAAAAGTGGACGGCCAGAAGGTGTAGCCAAGTTGTACTTTTGGAGCCAAACTTTGGGAACATGGACGATTGTGGACGTGGAGCTTCACATTACGTCTGGATGAAAAAGACTTTGAGACTAAATTTGGAATTTTATTTAAACTTTCATAAAGTATCGGATGTACTAATTAACTTTGAGAGTCAACCTGATACAAGATGTCCACCAAACCTTATTAAACACAAACATGGCTTTAATTCAGTCAACTTTTCAAATACAGGTGGTCCCCGAATTACGAACGAGTTCCGTTCCTATGCACCGTTCGTAACTCGAAAATTCGTAAGTCGGAACGCGTTACACGTGGCGTTCGTAAATCCGGATTTTTGGTCGTAAGTTGGAAAATGTATGCCAACGCTGCGCCGCACACCCGTTTATCAACATAAGACTGAACAAGCACGTACATACTGGTTCATAAACATGCACAGAACTTTATTTACAAACGGTTAGCTAACACACTTTTATCTAAAAACACATACCAGTGCTGTATTTACTGTACAACAGTACTGTTCGTAAGCGCGTTCGTATGTCCGGAACGTCGTAAGTCGAGGCCGTTGTAAGTCGGGGACCACCTGTATTGAGCTAAAACTTGGTGTGGTAGTAGCTGAGACTGGTCCCCAACACTTGCTTTGAAAGCTAACAGACTGTGAAAGGTCTTCATTTTAAACTTGGTCATTTCTTATTCAAGTCATCCCTGCCTGTTAGCGAAATACTTCATAATATGAAACCTGTACCTCTACAACTATCTTCTGAAGTCAACCAAATTTAAGACATCCAACAGCTCTAATTAAGCTTAAAACATAAAAATGGAGACAACGCAGTCAATTTTACAGACTTTGAGCTAACATTTAATGCACAGTCCAAGCACTAACAGATCACATGTGTGACCATATTTTAAATGTTTGACCAAATGACTACAACTCTATCATTCCTCAACATGATGATCTCAGTTTAAAATTACTATGAAAGGCGATATGCATTCCTTCTTTAGTCATGTATTTAGTCAAAAGCAATTTAAAAAAAAAACTAGTTTTTGTTGAGCGCTCTTTGTTTAGTTGCTGCCATTGTCTGTGGCACAAACACAGCCTTCACGTTTATATAGTCCTGATTTAGAGCCCTCGTTTTAAAAGATCATTAGGTATGCACCATAATGTAAAGGATAGCATTGAATCACACACACTGCATGATGAGAATGTATGTTAACCATGCTAGCAGGAAATGTTTCCTTTTTTGGACTGATTTAATATTATTTTCAAATTATTTTGCCAAAAAGCTTCAAAATCATCTATGGTTTTGTTGAAATCGGACCATTCATCATCTGGTCTAGCAACAAGATAGTTTTGTTTATAACAGTGCCAGTTTGAAAACTCAAATTTCATTGGTTTGGAGTGATGTCAACTGAAACATGTTCATATTTACAAATTTTCTATCATTTAGATTTGACGCATTCTACTGGCTTTCTTAGATAGATATATTTTTTCCAATTGGCATTTTATAACGTATGTGATGTTTTGTGCAGAGCCCTGAGAAGATGTTTGTTGCGAATTGAATTGGCACTAGATAAATACAATTACCGGTAATTGAATTCCAGCCCTGTATTCAAAAATGGGGAATACCCAAGCTTTGCAATGACATAACACAGTATGCGAAGGGATTTCCCAGCGCTACAGCAGCTGACAGAGAAAAATAGTCAATTTCAAAGGAATCGAAAGTATTATTTCTGAAGCTATACCTGCTAAATACTTGTATTTAAAGGTAAATCAGGAAAATTATATAATATTTTAGGTGCTAGGATCACTAGATGGTGTCTTTATAGACTCATTTTTATGCAAATCTCAATTGGGGGTAAAAAGTCAATGTAATGTTTTTCTTTTAGCTTCTCCCTTCTGCGGGGGTCGCCACAACGAGCTAACTTGCACAAAACATTTGGTAATTGTTTCACATCAGATGCCCTATCTGACGCAACCTTCGAATTACAAGACCAAAATATTTTCACTTTGCACTGCAGCCATGTATCTCAACTTGTTTACCGACACGGGCCACAAATATTGACAATCAGATAGGCCATTGCTCCCTAAAAGCCCCCAGCTGATGTAAATGGGTGTGGGATCATAGAGAGGAGGGGGGTGGAATCAGTGGTGTAGTCTACGCGATATGCGGGTATAGGCCTACGGAGTATACCCACTAGAAAAGCTTAAGAATTTCAGTGTACCCACTTAAAAGTGCCCAGTACGTAACATATCATTGGGCACGTGTCATTGTTACGTTAAACGGCAGTCAAACACTTCCGTAACAATCTATCTGTATGCAACGCTTGTTTGTTACATTCGCTTATCCAGCGAATTCTTGTATAATTCTGTACTTACTACTTAATACTTTAACATGTTGTGCTTTGATACTGTTTTATAAATTCTACAACATACAAAGCCATCTGATGTTGTACAAAGCTTGTTGTACATTTATTCAAATATAAGCATCAAAGAACTTTGGAAATGTTCAATAGGCCTATACTTAAAAGTCTAAATAAATTGATGATTACATTGTACTAACTGGTGTACTTTGTACAGTATACCCACTACAAAATGTAGACTACACCACTGGGTGGAATGTAAATTCATCATATCTGATATCGTTATCACGATATTCAGCAATATCGCGATATGCTTGTTTTTCCAAATATCTTGAATGACTTAACGTCCAGACCTTTGTAATCAGCAAATATCCAGCTCGTTCTCTCCAAAGCACTGAGAGCACTGACCCTTCAGGGAGACCCGTCTCCACAACTCCTGACCCTGCTCCATCCTCCCTGGCAGTTAAACGCTTCCGTAACAATCTATCTGTATGCAGTGCTTGTTTATTACATTCGCTTATCCAACGAATTCTTGTATAATTCCGTACTTACTACTTAATACTTTAACATGTTGTGCTTTGATACTGTTTTATCAATTCTACAACATACAAAGCCAACTGATGTACAAAGGTTGTTGTACATTTATTCAAATATAAGCATCAGAGAACTTTGGAAATGTTCAATGTACTTACAAATCTAAATAAATTGATTACATTGTACTAGCCGGTGTACTTTGGTTTCTAAGCACAGTATACCCACTACAAAATGTAGACTACACCACTGGGTGGAATAGAGTTATCACATCTGATATTGTTATCACGATATTCAGCAATATCGCGATATGCTTGTTTTTCCAAATATCTTGAATGACTTAACGTCCAGACCTTTGTAATCAGCAAATACAGTATCCAGCTCGTTCTCTCCAAAACACTGAGAGCAACTGACCCTTCAGGGAGGGCCGTCTCCACAACTCCTGACCCTGCTCCATCCTCCCTCACCGTCCGCCTCCTGCAGCTCCCTTCAGCCACAGACCTCCACAGGAACCGAACCTCCTCCACCCCGTCCAGAGAGCTCCACAGCCGGGGTGCACGGACGAGACATGAAGGCGTCTCCCGGACCGAATGGGTTCTGACACTGACACACATCCATGCGCACGCACGCACACACCAGAGGCTCAGTTTCCTCTTTCCTCGCCTGTCCTTCCTGGTTTACGCGTCCTCTGATCACCAAGCTGTGAAGATTAAAGTCTCATGCCTCTGCACTTTCACAAACTGACTGCTTCTCCTTCAACAAGAAGCTCCAGATGAAACCATCGACTGGTTCATCCACAGAACTCGTTTTTTTCTTTTTAAATGATGCAAATAAACGCGTTATTTCACGTTTTCTCACCGGGTCTTTGCGCAGGAATAAGTCCAGGTTCATTGAGTCATCCTTCCCTCCGTTCGCCTCTCATTCAGCAGCAGAATAAACCTCTCTCCTCCTCCTCAGACGAGCTCAGGCGCCCTCCCTGGTTCCTCCTCCTCTCTCTCCTCACCTCTCCCAGTTGTCTCCTCTGTATCTGTCGTCCCTGTGCAAAACAAGAGTGAGTAGAAAATGTAAAATTATA
>JBBPBX010029443.1:20569-35882 GCA_038048925.1 Garcialebias charrua
AGTCACAGATGGACAAAGGGTTTTAACACTTGCATTTGGATCACATAGGGTCACCATGGTAACCACACGTGTCTCACTCACTACCCAGAGATAAACAGAAGTTCCAACTAAAAAGTAAGCTTCAAACAAATACATGCGCAATTTTTCTTGTTGAGATCTGACAAGTAAAAAAATTAAATAAAATTGTAGAGAAATTTCTAAGAAGAATAAATTTTCCATAGGGCATAACGCATCTGATCCCCGTCATGACACCCTACAAAAGCAGTGAAGCTCCTCTTCAAACAAACTTACTAGAAAATGACAAACTACCATAAACATGTCACATTATGGCTAGGGATCAGAGGTCGTGCTAGACTTTTTCGTTGTCGGTCGTTTTGACAGACAGGGTTAAAAATATCCGGTCAAAATTAATTTTAATCAGTCATTTAATTTTTTTTAAATAATTACCATATTTTTTCATTCATTTTAATTAATAATAGTTCCAAACAAGCTGAACAGAGAATCTACATCTGCAATAACAAAAAAATAAAATGAAATAACGATGCATAAACAATTTAATTAAACGATAGCATCTAATGAACAGTTAACATCCTGCGGCCACAACACACAGTCTTACTTGTTTGTCCATCGTCCTCCACTGCATCACTCCCTCTTTTTTCACCTCTTTTTTCAACACGATCGCAGTTATTGGGCTTTTTGAAGAAACTTCGTACGCTAAGCTGCCTTGACATTTTTTTCAAATGTAGTCAACAACGTCATGTATTTTCTTCTTTTTCTTCTCCCTTTGGTTTATTGGAGGTTGACAAAAGTCGTAATGTGCAATTACCGCCACCTACTGGACTAGGGTGTGAAGTTCATGAACCGGTTGGTAGAGAGTGGATGTTAATCTGTCAAACGACACACGTTGTTTTGATTTCTCCGTCATCACTTAAAACAACCTGTCAAATACGGAAAATATTCGATTAACGCGACCTCTGCTAGGGATGCACAATATTATCGACGTGGTATCAGTATCGGCCAATATTATCGCTAAAGGTCAATATCGGACATCGGCTATTCCACCAAAAGAACTTGCACGTATAAAAGACGATGTTTTTGTAGGACAACCAGTGACAAGGATGCCTGCAGCGCCAGCACGTGATGGCGTCACGTGCGCCAACCTGATTTCACGGCAGAGAGAAAAATTCAAAGTGTCGGCGATATGGAAGTTTTTTTGTTGTTGAGGATGTCGAATTCTAAAGATTTTTGGACAACGATGAGTCTCGCTACATCGTCCCCAGTCAAAGATATTTTTCCGACGTAGCCTTACCCGAGTTACAAGCCGTCATTTCCGACGTAATTGAGAAGCTAATAGCTGATAGCACTTGGGTGAGTTCTACCACAGACATTTGGACGTCGTGTTAGCCCCGTTAGCATGATTAGTCTTACAATGGATAGACACAAACTTTGAACTTAAAAAGGCTGTCCTATTTTTTATGCACAGGAGTGCAAAGGATCCCACACTGCAGCTAGGAACCTGGAACAAGCCTCCACAAGTGAGAGAGCATCGCAACTGACTAATGCTAATAAATAATTAACACTTTTCATTTAATATAACTTAAAGTGTTATGCATAGCATGGCTGTTACTGAATATATGTCACCAGTTCTTACTGCTGTTACACATTTTGTGTAGCAAATAAGTCTAAATAAGAGGGCTATGTTCTGACAAAGGAAGTATTTAAAAAATATATTGGTATCGGCCAAAAAAATCCGATATTGTGCATCCCTAATTATGACCTAAATTGCTTAATGTGTGGAATGACGGTGTGCTTTTTCTCTTAGGGGGTTAAAAGGAGTTGTTCAAGCTCAAGTTCAATAATCTTTATTATCTCCAAGGGGCATTTTGTTTCACAGTCAGTAGACACACAAAACATCCATACTAGACAAGACATTAAGACATTAAAGTAACAGAAATTGAGGTAACAGAAACGCCAGAAAAATTAAAGTAACAGAAACGCCAGTAAACAAATAATAATAGACTGAATACCCTGCCATTACTGACCAGTACTACAGTAATATGTAAATTGAGTATTAACACAGTACATCTGTCTTAATTTGTATTCATTAATGCTTTTTTGTTTCTTTCTTTTGTTGTTGTCTGTTAATGAGACAGATGGTGCAATCAGAAAGTCACGTACCTTGACCTTGGAGCTCAGCTTGGTGGCTCTGGATGGTTTCCTTGGCTCTTTTTCAACCATCTCACTATCCGACAGCTCAACCTGGGGTCGCATTTTCTTTTGCATCCACATCCCGGGAGGTTGGCTACAGTCCAAAGATCCTTATACTTTTTAATATTATTGGCAGCTGTGGTGAGAGGAACATAAAGCTAGATGGAGACTGTCTTTTAGCATTTATCTTTACTTAAAGTGCCCATGTATGGTTCAGTTCTCCATTTTCAGTGCTGTACACACAACCACATCTAACTGCTGTTTATTCATTTTAAATAAATTGAATGGCTGATGAAAAGCTTGAAGTTTTGTGCTAATTAAATTCTGAAGTTTGAAACACAACTTTAATGCAAAGATTAATATGCACTTGTACAAACAAATCTGTCTACACTAATTCAGCCTATTTTTGTAACATAAACAGCAAATACTTTTTTTGTTTTTATTTTATTTTTGTTTACTCATATCACATACTGACGGAGCTCTGGTACCTTGGTGGTCAGTGCCACAGTCTCATAGTTCTGAGGTGGCAGGCTCGAGCCAAGATTGTGTCAGCAAGGGCGGTCGGCATAAAATAACCGCCAAATCTTTCATGCGAGTTCATTCGTTATAGCAAACCTAAAGAAGGAAGCAGAAAAACAGCTCGATCACACATTAAAAGCAAGAAAATATACTGTATATTATTAGACAGTTTCTTTTGACTGAATCACTTCTCACAAGAAGTTGAACTTTATATCATTGAGCTGTAAAGAGACCGGTATAAACATTTATTGAAATATATACTGTAGGGGTGCAGGGAAAAAAATGATTTTTTAAAAGAATCGAGATTCTTAGTCCTGGCGATTCAGAATCGATTCTAAAAGCCCCAAAATCGATTTTTTTTTTTTTTTACATTAAAACCCAAAAGATAAAGAAAATAAAACCATATCTCATAGTATATGAAAGAATACATAAAATGAAAGGTGGCAGAAAGAAGAAGAAATCTGACCCGAACCAGTGACCTCCAGGACCCGATAAGGATAAAGCGGGTAAAGATGATGGATAGATGGCTTTTGTTGAAAAGATTTACCAAACAAATCTTTTAAACAAAATCCATCCATACACATTTGAAACATGGATGAATGCAATATGATTTTGAAGTCTATTTTATTTTGAGTTAAATGTTTATGCAATACAGTAGGCTGAAATCTTTGTTTACGTTTGTATTTTGAATTATTTGTGATGGACTGGAGACATGTCCAGGGTGTCCCCTGCCTCTCGCACAGTGACTGCTGGATATAGGCACCAGTGACCTCCGGGACCCGATTAAAGCTGCTGCATTCTATTCATATACCCATCTGCTCACAATTCAGGCTGCTGTATTTATACTGTATTATTTGACATTATTAATGTTTGCTACAAGCATACATTATTGTTTTAAATAAATGTTTTATTTGTTTACATTATTGTTTAATCTTTTCATGATTTCAATTGAAAATCGTTTCAGAATCGAAAATCGATTCAGAATCGAAAATCGATCCTGGAATGAAAATCGTTTTAGAATCGAAAAATCGATTTTTAATCGAATCGGTGCATCAAAAATCGGAATCGAATCGATTCTCCAGACACAGAGATTTGCACCCCTAATATACTGTATATTTGGAACAGAAACTCAGGGTTTCAAATAGGGATGCACCGATCCGCATTTCTTACATCCGATCCAATACCGATTCTTAAATCTGGGTATCGACCGATACAGATACTTTTCCGATCCGATATCGGTGTTCAGGTTTAGGAGGCTGTAATAATTAAGTTCTTGAAGGGAGAGCTCGTATGTTGCACGAAACTCTGTGACTTCTGTCTTAACATTGAGTGAGGTAAACCCAGAGAAGACACTCTGAGCCTCACTACAGTAATACCCAAGATAATGGCATACAAGAGGCAGGTCTCTACCACAGACGTCCTTCTGACTCATGGTGCAGCCCGGAACACTAGTCTAAAATACTGCTAAGCATTATGGGAAATCAACACAGTCCCCATTTTTGTCATCTGTGTCAGATGTGAAAACGAGGACATTCTGAGGACAAATGGGCTACTGGAACAAGACGCTCATGGATGAGGGCAGAAAACTTTACGCTGTTGGAATACCAGATGGTCGTTGAAGCGTTTGGGGCTGTGACTCCTAAAGACAACCTCAAAGATTTCTGACCAGAAGAGCGCAGTTCTAGAAACCCCCCCCAAGCTCCCAGGCCTCTGGTATAAAATTCAACCTTGAAGAAAAAAGTGAAGTTTGTTCATATATAAGTGCTCGACTTCTACAGAGAAGAATAAGATGGAGAGTCTCCACCAAACTGAAACGAGGGGTTGAAAGATGGATGAGGTGAAGAGCAGCAGGGAGACCAGTAAGGAAGGAAAGGGGGAGGGTTGTGTGGGATAAGTGCTGTTGGGACAGGAAGAGGGGTGAATCTGTGTGAGTAACGAGGGGGAGGAGAGGTTCGGCTTGGCCGTCGTGTTTTGACACAGCTGATCCGAGTTCTGTCTCGCCATGAAGCACGGCCTTTACACTGCAGGCTAATTCACGCCCAGAGGGAACGTCACACACACACACAAACATCCACCCATGGTATATGTATACAGGTGAGTTTAATTGGAAAAGTGACAAATGTGCGAAATGTCAAAACTTTTAAGTCTTTTTACAATTTATAGCTGCATAAGAAAGTAAATGATACAATCTGTGAATAGCAACATCCATCCATTCATTTATTACTTCCCACTTGCTCTGCTGCCTGCAGAAGCTTGAGAAGCCTCAGACATCTCTTCCCTAACCTCTTCCAGCTCTTCTGGGAGGACTCCGAGATGTTCCCAGGCCAAATGAAAAGAAACAGTCTCTCAAAGGGTTCTCCTCCCAGTTGGACATGCCCATAACATCTTCCAGGGAGGTGTTCAGGATACATCCAAAGTTCATGCTCAATAATCCAGGTTAAAATCCAACAATGTTCAGTCAGGTCATCTGGACTTTTTTTTTTGTTTGTTTGTTTTTTGCTGAGACGTTTTGCCCTTCATCCAAAGGTCTTCTTCAATTTGAAAAGCCATCAACAAACTGAGTGAGTCCCACAAACAGCATACTCCATAGTGGGGAAAAAAACAGTTTGCTGGTGATAAGATGGCCTCCGGGGCCCGCCCTCTCCCCCGTCAACTCCTCTGAGGCAGTCATGCCAACATGGTTCAAAACATCAAAGTTCATGCTCAATAATCCAGGTTAAAATCCAACAACGTCATCTGGATTTTGGCAGTTTAACAAACTTTTGGGTTTGGTCATCCAGATGCTCATACCACCTCAACTGGCTCCTCTCGATGTGGAGGAGCAGCGGCTCTATTCTGAGTTTACCCTGGATTACTGAACTTCTCACCCAGTTGACCTTTTTACAGTTAAAAATGTGCACGCACAAAGTCAGTATTTTGTTATGTATCGTGGTCAAATAGTTTCATGTCTACTTCCGGTTCAGTGAAATACAGTCTAAACCATGTTTGTATGCTGTGTGCATAGTTCTGCTAATACGCTAATGGCAGAATTAACTTTCCATTTAGTGGATTAGCATTTTTTCTAACCTTGAATATCTTTAGCGGAAATAGTCCACTATTCGTTTTAAAAGCCGTTCTCCGCACGAAAAGTGTACAGGAGAATGGTGATTTACACAAAGCAATGCAATGCTATGCTATGCAAAGCTAAACAAAGCTAAAAAGTAAAGTCACCACCCACACATTTTTTTCTGTAGGGATTTTTTCCCAGCATAATGGAGCAAATTTTTTAGTTAGTGAATTGACTCCCGTCTCTGCTCCCTATCATCACTAATATCATCCACTCCTCCCTAACCTCTGGCATTGTTCCCACAGCCTTCAAATCTGCTGCCATCACCCCCATCATCAAGAAACCAGGTCTTGACTTCACCAACTTCAGTAATCTTCGTCCGATCTCCAATCTGCCCTTCATCTCCAAGATCCTTGAAAAAACTGTTGCTAGTCAACTTCACTCACACCTGTCCAACAACAACATTTATGAAGAGTTTCAATCTGGATTTCGCCCCCACCATAGCACCGAAACAGCCCTAGTAAAAATTACTAACAACCTCCTTCTTGCTGCTGACTCTGGTCTTCTGTCCATCCTCATTCTTCTGGATCTAAGCTCTGCCTTCGACACCATCTGTCATTCTATCCTCCTCAACAGACTAACCTCCATTGGCATCTCAGGTACCCCGTTAGACTGGTTCACCTCCTATCTCTCTGACCGCACTCAATTCATTCAGCTTAAATCCTTCCGTTCCCAGTCTTCCCCTGTCTCCACGGGTGTCCCCGAAGCCTCTGTCCTTGGACCCCTCCTCTTCATCATTTACCTCCTTCCTCTAGGTCACATCTTCCACAAATACGGCGTCCATTTCCACTGTTATGCTGATGACACACAGCTCTACTTGTCATAAAAACCTAACTCCACCCACCCTCCATCCTCACCGACTGTCTCAATTAGCTAAATTACTGGTTTTCTAACAATTTCCTTAAACTAAACAGCAACAAAACAGAAGTCATTCTTGTTGTACCAAAAACTCTATTTCAAAATCAGAACATCTTCTCGTCCCCCTTAACAACTCTCTGCTATCCCCCTCCCCTCAGGTCAAGAGTCTCTGTGTCATCCTCGACACCACTCTCTCCTTCACTTCACACATCAACAATATTACTCGGTCTGCCTATTTCCACCTCCGTAATATTAACCGTCTCCGTCCTTCTCTCACACCCCGCTCCACAGCCATCCTGGTGCACAGTCTTGTGACTTCCCGTATCGATTACTGCAACTCCCTTCTCTACGGCCTCCCCAACAAATCTCTCCACAAGTTACAGATGGTCCAGAACTCAGCTGCCCGTGTCATCACTCAAACCTCCTACTATAACCACATCACTCCTGTCCTGCAGCAGCTCCACTGGCTCCCGGTTAAATCACGCATCATCTTCAAAATTCTACTTCTCACGTTCAAATCTATCCACAACCTTGCCCCTCCTTATCTATCTGACCTCCTACAAATCTCCATCCCATCACGCTCTCTCAGATCCTCCTCTTCGCTACATCTCCATGTACCCTCTGCCCGCCTCTCCACCATGGGGAGCAGGGCCTTCACCTGCTCTGCCCCTCACCTCTGGAACGCTCTACCGCCAGACCTTCGAAACACCACCTCCCTTTCTCTGTTCAAGACAGCCCTGAAAACACATCTCTTTAGACTAGCTTATCATTAACTTTACTAAATGTATTTTTATTATTTTGCATTTTATAATCTTTATGTATTTTATATTTCAATTTGTCACTGATAATGTTTGCACTGTATTAGGTTTGTTAAGTGTCCTTGGGTGTCCTGAAAGGCGCTTTTAAATAAAATGAGGATGATTATTATTATTATTATTATTATTATTATTAATAACTCTTTGGTTAGCAGTGTCCACCACTGTTCATATCTAACTCTGCTTCAGCTGCTCTAAAGTCATTCAGACACCCGGCAACAGTACAAGTCATGCTCACAATGCTAAAAAAACAAACAATAAAACTTATTTATAAATACATTTTACTATTACACTGTACAATCAATAAAAACTAGATGAAAAAGACAATTGTAAAACTGTTGTTGGGCCAGGAGCCCAGTTTTTACGCATGCATATCAATGACTGTGAACAGGTCAGTTTCTAAGGGAGAGTCCAGCTACCCTGCGGAAAACTAACTTCGACCGCTTCTATCTGTGATCTCGTTTTTTCGGTCACTACCAATGGATTGTGACTTTAGGACGGTAGGAACTCGAACTGATGGATAAAGAGAGTTTTTCCTTGCAGTTCAGCTCCCTTTTCACCACAACGGACGGCACACATAATAATAAAGGCCCAGCATTCCTTTCAGACCTGCGTTTTAAACTAAGATCAACTTTTCAAAAATATCTAAATTATATTATATATATCTAAATTGCAGCACGGTGGCACAACTGGTAGAGCTGCTGCCTCTCAGCGAGAAGGTTGCCGGTTCAAATCCCGGTCCGGGGCCTTTCTGGGTGGAGTTTGCATGTTCTCCCCGTGCATGCGTGGGTTTCCTCCGGGTACTCCGGTTTCCTCCCACAGACCAAAAAACATGCTTGTTAGGCTGATTGGTGACTCTAAATTGACCCTAGGTGTGAGTGTGAGAGTGGATGGTTGTTTGGTGTGAGTGAGACAGGTCCCTCTTGTAAATGAGTCCCCGTGACTCAACGAGGCTAGCCTGTATAAATAAAGGTTGAATGAATGAATGAATGAATGAATATGATATGTAGTGAGAAAAAGATAACTGTTGATGTTCCTTTTAAGATTGATGATTCTGAGATATGTAGGGTAAGGGAGGTGAAGTTTTTGGGTGTAATTATTGATGATAGGTTGTCATGGAAACAACACATACATTTTGTAAAAACTAAAATATCTAGGCCTATTGCAGTGCTGTATAGAGTTAGAGATTTATTAAATGATAAAGCAATGTTATTTGTTATATAATACAATTATAATCCCACATTTAATTTATTGTGTTGATGTTTGGGGTACAGCGTGAAAAACTGTAACTAAGCCTATTTTTGCTTTACAGAAAAGAGCTAGAGTATAAGGATTATTACAAGAAAACATTACTACCATCCATCAGATGTTTTGTTTTGCAAATTGAAGTTGCTGAAATTTTATGATTTGGTTGACTATAATATTCTTTTTATATTGTACAAAGCTCATAACTTCACATTACCCTCAAATATCCAAACGCTTTTTGTAAAAAGAAAAAGTACTTACAATCTTAAGGGTACAGATATTGTTGTTATGCCACAGCATAGAACTAGAACTGGTAGGTCTACTTTAATTCATGGAATAGGTCTGTGGAATGGTTTAGAAAAGGATATTAATGTTGCAAAATCATTGTAGAAAATGATTAAAACTAAATTTCTGAAAAAAAAATATAAATTGGTTTATATCTAAATTACTATACTGTATATGGTCAAGTATGATGAGTTATTTATTGTGTTATGTTTTTGGTGGATTATTGCTGTTTGAATTAATTGTTTGAATTAATTTTCTTAAAGGAGGGGCAGATATAATAAGATTTTTTCTTCTTCTGCTTCCTTTCATTGTCATGTATTGTTTTGTTTTTATTTACATGGTGTTGTAAATAGTTTTCTTGTGTTTTTTTAACTGAAATGAATAAATTTAAATAAATAAATACAAATCTAAATTATAGCCGTTTGAGTCAAACCTGGCATCATCTTTCATCATGTGTTAGTTCTCTAAATTGTTGCTAAGAATGATCCTCAGGTACTACCACATAAAATATTGGCTTAGTATCTGTAAAACTGAGTTATAGCTGCTTATGTTTGCTACAGTACATTAGCTGTGGCAGCCATCTTGAATGGGGGTTGACCCTAAAAGTTGGTAAAAAGTGCACATTCAGTGATTAACCTCAGTTTTCATAATTCCACCCAGTGGTTTATGATATTTTGCTAACATAGCAGACAGTCAGTACGCATACAGAAGGGAGCAAAAGCATTAAAGGACTTCACTGACGAGGAGCAAAGTGCCTCCCATAGAACCATTTTCTTTGTCAGAATACAAAAGCAACACGTTCTCCCTCGTCTGCTCATTAGTGCTCTATATTAATGTAACCAACCTCAAGTAAAAGGAGTTAACTTTTAAATTTCTTTTTAGGAGACTGTTCTGAGAAGAAAGAAAGCATCAAGGCGCTTTGTGTCACTTTGTGTTTGCGTCGCTTGCGCTCTGTTGAACTTCAGGCTCCTCCGGGCTCACCGAGCATCCTTCTTACTGTGTTGCATAATCTAATGTGTAACACACATTTTCTGCTCGCGCACCTATTCCCTCTGAATATTGTTGTAGGATTCACGAGCTAACAGCAGCTCATCCAAACACTGTCTTTAAAACCCTCGCACTGCAATCAGTGTCTCTTTACGCTTATCCTGCCAGAGATGCTCTGATGATCCTGCTGGAAGGGCCTCAGGCGGCTGCAGATATCTGCACTTAAAGCAAGACAACATGATGTTCTGTTTAAGAGAAACGCTGGATATTCCCTGAAGGAATGCATATCGCCTGCCGATTTTCATTCCAGATACTAAGGCTAAGATCATCTTATGTAGAGAAGTTGTTAGAGGTATTTGAAAATCTTTATGTTTTAAATTCCTTATATTTTAACATCTTAAACTTTACTTTACTAGTTCCTCAAGTGTTCTGAGTTTCATAGGGTTTATTATGACCCAACCTCATTCCGTTTTTTTACTAAGTGCACAAAGCTGATTATCAAAACCTGTCATGCTGCACAATATCTAATTAGTCTAAAAAAGCTAAGTCTGGTCCTCTGGACATTCAAAAAACAAAACAAAGCAAAACAAAACTGTAGAAACGTTTCGTCTTTCGTCCGAAAGACTTCCTCAGTCTGAGATGCTGTATTCAGATATCTAATTAGATTTCCCAGAACAGACTAAAAACAAAATGTTCGGCTCCATTTTATCGCCTGAGAAGATGTGATGAAACTGTGATTGACCTCGTTGATATTGTTTTCTGTGTCACTCGCTCGAATAAAAGACGGACTCAAGTCTTAGGAAGTTGGAGTTCATTCTGACCTAATCAAGTGAATTTCCCTCTTTGCAAAGAGTCGTCCTAAATCTCACACCTGTTGTCTTGTGTGAATTATTTATTTAAAGGTTCAGATAGATATACCTATCAGAAGTGACAACGTTGTTTTGCTTAAACGTTAAAATTACAGTGCTGCTCCATCACATCCAGCACTGTGACTCTCTCAGCTATACCAAAGCAATTATCGTCTCAAAATCTGTCAAACTGACTGAGTTGTAGCCTTTCTCTGTGTTAGTTAATGTTGATTAGCTGTGGCAGCCATCCTAAATCATTAAGAGCTAATCAGTGGTTCATGATGTATTTTGCTAACAAAAACACAGGGCTGACTCCAACATAAATGCTAAAGTAGCAATGTCAGCTACAAGCACAACTATTTTTTTGCGTAAAAGCTGTAAATGTTTTGGCGTTTTGTAAGGTTATTCGTGATGGCAGCCATCTTGAATTGAGTTAATTTCAAAAGAAAATTAGCTGTAGATACGTCAAATTATTATTTTTGGGAAAGTTCGATCATTCAGTTCATTTAAATCCAATCCTGTTGTTAATTAATTTTGCTAACAGGCAGCTGGCTTCAAATACTTAATGGAAATTTTTGGATACTCCTTCTGCCCTTGGGTCCAAATGACCCATGAGGCCTTAGTGTTAACCTTCTGGGTCATTTTGACCCAAAGACAGCAGAAGGGTTAAACAAAGGTCTTGCGCTATCTGTTAGCACTCAGAATGTGTTAGGGATCAGTCTCAACTACTACACCAAGTTTTAGGTTAATATTTGTATATCTGGGTTATATTGAGTTGTAGCCATTTTTCGAGATTTAAAAAAAAAAAAATTCTCTGTGGCAGCTAGTTTGAATAGGGTCAACTCCAAAATCTAATCAGTAGCAATACACTACAATAATTACTTTCTGCAAATTTCATTAGCGTTCAACCACTGGTTCATGAGATATTTGGCTAACACATACACAAAGGGATATTATGATAACAGTAATCTAAAAACTGACCGAGACAAGAATGTTTGTAAAATAGCATTCACATTCACTCACGGCCTGAGAGCACACAGTACAAATACTGTAATGGCCAACTGAAGAGTGAGGTGAAGCTGAGGGACTATAAGGACAGGGACTGCGTGGCTGCAGCTGTGACCGATGGAAACAGGGAGCAGGTGTAGATGGATGTGGCAGGCTGACTGGAAACGTCTCGACTAAGTGCGAAGTGGCTGGTGGCACAAAGGAAAACACAAAGACTCATCGAATTAAAGCACAAGGAACAGAACTAAACACAAGAATAAAAAAACAAATAAAATAAACAAGGTAACAACAATGAGTGAATCTAACAATAAACACAAAAAGAAGATCCAGGACATCAGTAAAAAAAGCCAAGATAAGTTGGTGAAGGCTTTTATTTTACTCCAAACACAAGCTATCAAAAGAGTTCTCTTCAGAGTCGTATGAGTCTTCCGTTGGCCATTTCTTACAACTAACATTGCCGTGTTTCTTCACGGATGCAGAGCAGATTAACCCTCTTCCTCTGCCTCACAGAGAGCTTCTCCCTCTTTGTTATACTGCCAAACAACATAATGGTGTCCCTGGAGAAAGCTCGTTTCTACCTTTCTGCAGCTATGAGACAATGAGGAGTGCCTCTTATCTTACTACGATACTCTAGCTGTAAATTACGAGTGTACCACCGTGTGATGGGGGTCTTTCAATATGGCCGTGTTAACAGCTCCAGCCTGGAGAATAACTGCTCCTGTCCATGAAATATTAATTTTGTTTTGGAGCTTGAAAGTCATAAAATTGGGCCTTAATTGTTACAGTTTACGTTTACTGTACTGTATGCAGAAAATTGCAAATTTGCAGTTGACTCCACTAGTTGGTGTTGTGTCACTATAAGTACAATATTCATTCATTCAACCTTTATTTAGACAGATAAGTCACATTGAGCCTAGAAGACTCATTTACAAGTGAGATCTGCTTAGACAGACAAAAAAAAGTAATGAAACTGGGCACATTAGGAAATGGAGGCAAAAAAATTCCTATTAAAATATTTCTTCTTGCCTGAGAAAAAAAATTCTAATATCAAAAAACAACTCGCACAAATAAGCACATAGTGACGTAGACATTCTGCAGATGTGGGGAGACACAGACAACGATGAGCAATGTCATAGAAGCTCTTGAGGGCACTGTAAGAGTTCTGAGGATGGAATAATCAGCCAGCTCCCTCCGATGAGATCCATAAACATTCTCGAGGGATGTTGGGGAATGGCCAAGGTCAACGCTAATGAGAATCCAAGAGTCCTGAAATGATGAAAGAATGTTTATTCAGCTAGTTCACTCTGGTTGACGGTGGAAATTCCCCGATGGGCGGGATTGAGCATCAGATTACATGTCCTCCAGGCGTATTCAGATAAGGTGGCCTTGAAGGCCAGCCGGGGGAGCCAGGTTAAGATAAACACACAGTTGTTTTGGGTACAGGCAGAATATAATGACACCTTGAGTCTGTGTCGGTCCAAAAACGGTTCCGAAATGTCCAAATTACATGGCCACACAAAGGCAAGCAGCGTGATCAGGTCCAAATTTGTTGCAGACAACTTCCTTAATTGTAGATAAAACCAGCAACCAGCTGAATCCAAATAGCAGGAACAGTTATCTTAAATCCAATTTAATATGCGTCCTTAAAATCCACAGATGACAGCAGAGAATAGACACTTCATCAAGTTGATGAGATATCCAGCCTCATACGTACCAACAGGGCAATCGGCTCGCCTAAAGCCTGTCTTCTCTTTTAAAAAAAAGTTATCAAATTGTGTAGAGAGACCAACTGACCAAATAAGTCCATAATTATGGTTCGGAAGATATGCAAGAGAGGCTCAGAAGCAGTTTCACAGCCAAACAGAGGAGCAAAGCAAAGCAGAGTGGACGGGGAAGCATCTGTCCTCAGCAGAAGCAAGTGGTAAAGTGATATACATATGTACTATAGTACGATGGCCGAGGGGTGCAAACGCGCAGCAAAAACAGAACAGCACGCTGCAAAAAGAAAACAGCGTTCCAAAAGTTGAAACACACATCAAAATGAAAACAACAGCGTTCCAAAAGTTGAAACACGCATCAAAATGAAAACAACAGCGTTCCAAAAGTTGAAACACGCATCAAAATGAAAACAGCGCTCCAACAGATGAGGCGCACTGCAAAAGATAAGTCGCGCTCCCAAAAGGGGACGACCTGCAAATACAGAACGAGCTGCAAATAGAAAAGCCACAACGGAAGTGCTCCAGACCACTAGGGGCAGTCGAACAAAGAACAAATCATAAAGCATATTATACTTTTCGGAATGGCACTAGTTATTTGTGTATTTTAACTCCCACAGTCCAAAAAAAACATGCATGTTAGGCTGATTGGTAACTCTAAAATTGACCCTGGATGTGAGTGAAACAGGTCCCTCTTGTAAATGAGTCCCCGTGGCTCAATGAGGCTAGCCTGTGTAAATAAAGGTTGAATGAATGAATGAAAAAAAAGAATATTTTACACTACATCGGAACTGTCACGTTGTATCTGTTTTAATAGTGTGCGGAGGAGAATCAATACATGGATGCCAAGTTGGGTCAATGGTTAAAGAGATTGCCTTGAATGCGGGAGACCCTGGTTCAATTCCCAGTCTCTGGAAATTTTGTGTGATAATTTTTTTTTTTAAGCCTTTTGTTTTGGATAGATCGGGTGAAATAGATAAATACATCTACATGTTTATTCTTTGTTGTTGCTTGGTTCGATCTATCCAAAACAAAAGGCTTTAAAAAAAAAGTAATAACAGAAAATTTCAGAGACTGGGAATTGAACCAGGGTCTCCCGCATTCAAGGCAATCTCTTTAACCATTGACCCAACTTGGCATCCATGCATTTAGTTTCGTCCGCACACTATTAAAACAAATACAATGTGACAGTTCCGATGTAGTGTAAAATATTCTTAAAATAAATAAGTTAAAATACACAACAATAACTAGTGCCATTCTGAAAACTATAATATGCTTTATGATTTGTTCTTTGTTCGACTGCCCCTAGTGGTCTGGAGCACTTCCGTTGTGGCTTTTCTATTTGCAGGTCGTCTCTGTGTTTGCAGGTCGTCCCCTTTTGGGAGCGCGACTTATCTTTTGCAGTGCGCCTCATCTGTTGGAGCGCTGTTTTCATTTTGATGCGTGTTTCAACTTTTGGAACGCTGTTGTTTTCATTTTGATGTGTGTTTCAACTTTTGGAACGCTGTTGTTTTCATTTTGATGTGTGTTTCAACTTTTGGAACGCTGTTTTCTTTTTGCAACGTGCTGTTCTGTTTTTGCTGCGCGTTTGCACCCCTCGGCCACCGTACTATAGAGCTTGGAATCGTGACGTCAGCGGACCGGGATCGCGCAAAGCATCCCGGGACATTAGGACATGGAGTCTGACGTGACCGGGGTTTGCGTTAGTTGTAGTGTGTT